>JAHPZR010008395.1:32500-42032 GCA_019787425.1 Platygyra sinensis
GATAAATAGACCTACTTTCAGCCAATGAAGTAATTTTCTCTGATATAGTAATAATTAGTATTAGAGACCTCCAAGACTTACTTTTCTCCTTTTAACAGGGTGGGCTGAATGTTCTCCGTCAACTACAGGATCTTCGTCACATATTCCACTTATCTGTTCATCACATTTTTCACTTTCTATAACACTGTCCTTTTCATTCTCAGCTCTTTGTGCTCTGGCTTGTTGCCACCACTGTTGATGATTTTTAAAACTAAAAAAATATTATAATGATTTACAATGATTAGAAATAAAATAATACTGTCACACCTGAACAAGACAATGGCCAGCCTTGTGCTTAAAGGGGCTCAGTCACGGCATCTTGAGTTATTTTGAACATCGAAAAAAATAACCGTTAAATTGAATGAAACCTAAAAATAACACTTTGTAAAGATAGAAAAAAAATCAAAGAGACGATAATAAACCATAAAGGAACAAGGATGGTTAAGGATGGAGAAGATTGATGCGGATTGCAAACAAGCTAAGCGCTAAGCTTTTCAAACGTGACTGAGCCCCTTTAACAAGTCTGAAACTTTTCTTCTAGCCTGCGCATACATGTAGGCTCACTTTGGAGCATGAAATCGAGCTGTGAAGTTGCAAGACAGAAAGTCACTTTCTTGGTGCCTCTTCACCAGACTCCTTTGCTTTTTGCTGCTCATGCACATGACTCAAAGGTGAGCCTGCTGACCTATATATATCACACACACACTAACAAGGTCCTATGGGTGTGCTTAATATGGTGGCAACGTTTCAAGCCACATCATTGGTACTACATGTATTAAATAAAATACAGGGTTGTAACTTGTATAATATAACAAACATTAAAAACCTACAGCAACAACATTCATTCTATTAAAGGAACACTGTCACAGGAGTTTTGCTGTTTTCAGCTTCATTCGTTGCTGAAATCTTTACCTGGTACCTTTACTCGTTCCCAAAATGTTCAAATGGAATGGCTCGAATGGTGGCTCAGAGAGCAAACCGTAATGAATTTCTAATAATATTTTCAAGGAATGCCTCTAGAATTTGAAAAAACTGGCAAGTTTTTTCAAATTTCAATCCATTTCCATCTTTGCCATGCTAAGTGCTAGGTGGCAATAAATGGTTTCGGTGTAGTGATAAAGTCCTAGATAACAAAACTGCATCATTATTTTTGGGCTTCCATTGATGCAGGAACATATTTCAGCATTGTAAAATGACGCTAAAATACCATGACAGTGCCCCTTTCATAGCATAATGCTGCATTCACTTGTTGTGCAGTGTATGCTGTAAGCTTTACAACTTCTTACCGTTCCTTTCTTATAACTCGAAACTTTGATTGTCGGATTTCTCTCTCTCTAGGTGGTACTACCCAGGATAAAAAATACAAAATCTCTAATTAAATTTATTAATTAGTGAATCTGAAATCAGTAAATTAATATATGTTTTGTATATGTAATACGTGTGAGTCAGATACTGTATAACTGGAACACAACTATTGGTAAATTGAAATTATAACATTATTAGACTTGCCAATATCTCCTGCACTCTGAGACTCTATCTGAAAATCTATCTGAATCCTAGTCATGAATCATGGTTGTACGAACGAACGAACGAACGAACGAACGAACGAACGAACGAACGAACAAACGAACGAACGAACGAATCCAGCAACATGACTTATATTTTACTTTGCTAAATAAGATCCTTAAGTATTGATCACTCTACAAGACCAGTTCAAATGAACAACAGTACTGTACTCACATCTTCGGAGTTTTTCAGACTTTGAAAAGGCCTTTTGGGAGATGTTTGAAATTAACTCATATTTCGGTTTACTTCTTGAAAGGGATCCTTTCCCAAAGAAACCCTGCAAAAAATGTATTGTTTGAGGTAAGCAGCATGAGATGATGTCATATCACATGTCAATTACATCACCAACATGATATTCAAACTGCTGCCATCTTAGATAAATTGTCTACCGGTCCTCTTGGATAACTTGTTCCCGTCAAGGATTTCTGATAATTATGAATACCCCACCAATCTGGAAATTGCAGTTAAACATTGATATACTCTCCTTTAGAATGTCTGGCTCAAACTAAAATTCCCAACCCTTTGGAATTTAAGGCTCTGTCAATTTGAATCATGTTTATCCTTTCCCCCAGGTGAATTTGACAGTCATTTAACAGGTTGTACAATTAGTCAATGTAGATCCCTGCCATAGGGCATTTGCTAACAAAGAGCTGGCCAGGGATGGTGGATTTAGCGATTTAGTCAAATACAAAGAACTACTGAATAAATCAGACAAATGATACGTAAAATGGTGAGTAAGGTCATAAACTACATTATAGCTACAACATTGGTCACAAGGGTTGGAAATTTCATTTAATACGCATTTTGCCTCTCCCCACCCCTGTGCAATGTTGACAAAACACTTTGATCTAACGCAAGTTTGCATTTGACTATTTGCGCTATTTTTCTAGTTTGAAAGGGGCAATGAGGGTGCTTGCACTTATTCAGTGGATATTATGCACTAGTCAATTGTAACCCCGACCCCCAAACCCCTGCAGATAGTGGGGGAAATATGGAGATTTTACATTGGTTTCTTGCACTAGCCCCTGGAGGAATACCAGAAATGTACGGCTTATACTTCTCCCGGGGTGGGGGTGGTGCTTGGGTGTGATGAGGATGACTGTTCCATTGAGTGGTTTCATTTGCAATGCGTTGCGCTTAGCAGAACACCAACAACAGACAAGTGGCTCTGTCCTCATGGTAAAGATAAAGAACCTTCAGGAACCCATCCAGCAACTTGTAGTTAGATCTGTCATTTGTAGAAAGATTGAGCAGTACAGTGTCCGTTGTTAGCTAATCAACGCAACAACTGTCAATCTAACGCATGGTTTAACCCATTGACTCCTGTGCCGGCCGTAACCGGCCGTGCGAAAACCCACCCCCAATTTCCTGTGCCGGCCGTAACCGGCCGTAAAAAAGCACGTGAGGACAATTGCCTTTCCTACCCTCCCTGAAGACAATTTGGTTCTCCTATTGTTCTATTGTTGTTAAGGACAAATAAACCAATGAGAATGGACTTACTGAGCATATTTTTAGAAGAGTTTAGGGGTCCTAGAAAGGACGGTTTTTGTCTTAAAATCACGCGCTCGAAAAGTGCAGTAATCATGGCGCGTTGGGGCCTAAATGTACAAACTTCCAGAGTCTTGTTTTCGTTCCTAAAACGGAGAAATTACTTCTTTGGCACTTAAAATGGAAAGGAAAAACATAAATAGATGTTTAGGTGGCCTCAGAATGGAAGATCAAGGTGAACAGAGCCTTCAAACCTTTCTGGTGAATAATTTTTCCTTCCTTCAACCGCGGCGAAAACAAGACGATCGGTGTGCTTTCAAGTGAATTTTGAATACAGATCGCGGATTTAAAGCAGCTGTCTGGACTTTAGAAAACAAAAATGGTAATGTACAGTATTAGTTCGAAGTTGAATTGAGCTTTTAGCATGATAGGCGAAGCCACAACCGATAAAATAACAGCAAAACTTGGGGGGAAAAACTCACACTTTCGCTTTTGCGTGAATAATAAAATTCGAACACGCAGTCGTGCAGGAAATCACGTCTGTGAAATTTTGAACATTTTTGTGCTTTTAGATAAGTTTTTTGCCTCATCTTGAATGAAAATGTATTGTTATTGAACTTCCTGTTACGTTTCTTTCAATTGCTTGCCTTTATTTCGGAATTTTAGGTTCTAAAAGTGAGCAGTTTTTTGGCACGCTGGATTTCTGCATATTTAATTTACGGCGACCTCGTGGTTTGTTTGTTTAGTGTATTCGATTCCCTCAAATATATTTTTTTCGAGTCTTGTTCAGCTTCTACAGAACTCCTAAGGATAGAACTAAGTTGGTACTAAGTTTACACAGTTGAAAAACAATTTATCTCAGAATAATTGCCATGTTTTTGTGGTCTTTTTGATGTACAACTTTCATCTTTATCTCGCTGCGCTGAATTATCTCGTCGGGCAGCGAAAAGATTTTCAGATTTCTTCTTTTTGAATTGATTTTACCTGTGTTTTCGCCTCTATTTTCTCGTGTTTTCTTAAATGTTATCCAATACTGTAAAAGAATGAGAATTCTGTGGCATTCGGTTTCGTTTTGTCCTCTGAAGTTAAAAAATTAACTCGTTTTTGCGTATTCAATTTTCTTGCCATTTGTCACGTGGCAAAGAAAAAGAATTTAATTTCTTGTTTCCTACAAGTTATACGCATCAAGTTGAGTTGTTTTTGTTGATATTTTTTAATATTTTGGCCGTTCATTTATTGAACTTTAAATAAACGAAGTCGTGAAACCTGATCTTGTGTCTGTGGTTACTGCGCATATGGTTTATTTTTGTGCTTTCGCTTGCTCTGAAATATTTCAAACAACCGCCAGGAAATCTGGGGTGGGTCGTGGACAGTTTGATGCAGGAGTCAATGGGTTAATATAATGTTTGGATCCCATATGTCTTTTCAGGAAACCTCCAAAGAGATATGTGAATGTATAATAATGTTTGCAGTACTAGCTTTCTCGTAGTGTTACTACTGTAGCCCTTAAATTAGTTTCCCATACATGTAGTTTGATGATCTCATTGATACTACTAAAGAATCCAAAGTTCGCTGGAAAGAAAAAATTCATACATTTAATTTTAGGTGCAATCATTTTATTTCAAGTACCTTGTTCGGAGATGGCCATGTTAGTGTCTTTTGACTCCAGTTGTAAAGAATTAAAACGAGGCATAATTATACTGAACTGCATTGTGTTGACTTATTTGCTGCCTTTAGAGGTAGGGGAAATTTCCTTCTGAATCTGTCCCTGGGCCTGAGGGAAATTTCTAAAATTACAGAGCTGCTCATGTGAATTCCCTCACTACTTCCCGGGGGCTTAGGGGTCGGGGTTACAATTGACTAGTTCATGTTTTTGCCATTTTCAAACACATACATGTTTGCCCACGGTTGTAGGTTCTTAATCTACGGCCACCCTAGGAGATCGGGCATTCGCTGTCGCAGCGCCGTCATTGTGAAACTCTCTGCCTAGTGAGCTTCGCTCAATCACATGTGTTAATAGCTTTAAACTGCTTTACAAAAAGAGATATTTTAGACCATTGTTTTATTTCTTAGCACTGCAACTTACCATCTTGTACAGAAAAGTAAGGTCGCCTAAATCTTCTATCACCACGCAGTTGTCTCTGAAATAACCAGTGTAATAGTACCACCTGTCATTGCATGATTGTTTTTCTGTAATACTTTGTATAGGAATTGGAAATGGAGCTTCCTTTGGGTGGAATTTTGCCTCTTTCTTTCGACGCGGAATGCGAACTGCGTCCGCCATTTTGATTGTTGTTTGTAACCGCTGAATGATTGTGTGCTCACAAAATTTGCGCGCGGCAGCAGAGGAAATTCAAAATGGCAGTCAGAGTAGTCAGTACAACGGATTGACTTGTAGACAGAAAATTGGTAAAAAAAAAGAAATATCTTCAAACAAGAAAAGGCCAAGATTACAACAGCAGTACAGTTTCTTTCGTCATGACTACAGGGGACCTGAAAAACAACCTTAGAAAGCTAGTTTCTGAATTAAAACAAATTCACTATACTCAAAGTGAGCTCGATATCAAAGGAGTAGCGCAAGGAATTCCAAAGGCGTTTCTTCCCATTGTTCATCATGTTTTCCTTGACTATTCCATCGCACTGGCTCAGTACTTTGCGTCTAAAGAATATGAATTGTATGGTAAAACAGATTTAAGGTTCATGGAAGCTGTGTACAAAGTCCTTCGCGACGAGTTTGGTCATAAGCCTAAGCTAACCAGGGAACAGTTTCTAACAATTGGATTTGCAGAACGAAAGATTATTGTCCTTTGTGAAATGGTAAAACTTCTGAGGGAGAAACACAATGAGCTTACTCTTAAAGGTGGCAAGTCTGAAAAGAAGAAAGCAAAACAAAATTGGCCAAGTTCACAGCTGCGGAGTGATAACAATGACACTACTAAAGAAGGCTTGGACAAAGCGACTTCAACACACTCTGGTCGTTTTTCTGGACCCCTTCCAAAGGACACTGATATGAAGAGTTTCCAGAGTAATGAGGAAGCAATGAAAGCTGGTCTGGGATTAAAGGAACCCCTTGTAACGCGTATGTTTGTTGATGGTCACCCCTGCATATCCACTGGTAATCATGTAACACCTTCAAAAAGTGGTCTATCAGGGAATGCCGGTAGATCTATGAACGATTTGGTTCCGTCAAATTTAGTCATTAAAAGTAATGGTGACCAGAGGCTCCTAGGTGTAAAATTTCCAGTTTCTCAGAACTCAGAAATTCGATCAAATTTGTCTAGAAAGTGTCATGTTAAAACAGTCACTTGGGGAGATGATTTACTTGAGCCCCAGGTCACACTATCTGAACAAAGTGAAAAAGGTTCTGTTGCTCGTCCAGTTTGCAATGGAGAAATGAGGCCCATCTCAGCACCAGCAACAATTCATGCATTTCCTTTTGCAAAGGTATCACCAGCATATTTTCCCCTACAATCAGAAAACACATCCAGTGCAGGAGTGATACCACATACAATTCCTTCCCCAGTTTCCATGACAGCAGCTCCTATGCCAAGTGCTGATCTGATGCTTACACCTACTGTCAAGAATACTCATCATCAACCCATTCCACTTTCCGTCTCTCGCAACGAGAATGACTTGCAAGACACTTCATTTTCAGATGGTAAATTTCCATGTACGAAAGTTGTGAGACATTCAAATCTAATTGAACCATCAGATTCCCATGTGACTGATTCAAGCTCAAATACAGAGGCTCAGGTTTATGTTCTAAAACAGCAAGTCCAAGAGTTACAGGAGAAGTTTGACAACATGGTGTTGTTAAACAATGAAATGTCAGCCAGAATTGTGCTTCTTGAGAGTAAAATGAAGTTGGTTGAAGAAGCATCTGGGAATACATCTTGCTGTAATTGTGGAAGTCCTTTGCCCATGGTGGACAAAAGGAATGAGTCACAACCTGACAAAATAGTTGTGTCTGGATTTAATGTAGAGAGTGAAAAAAATTCAGACAAAGAATCATTTGAAAATAGTCTGAAATGCATATCAACCAAGCATAATAGAGAGACCGGCAGTAATTACATGTGTGATGACAGTTCCAAATCTGCGCTAAAGAACAATTCAACGAGTAGAAAACTGTTCACAAAGATGGAAGCCTCTCATGGCAGTGATCATGCAGTTGAAGATTTATCATGTCAGGTCTCGCCTCCTTATTCAGAAAAGTCTGGTGGTGATAACGATGGTAGTGATGGCAAAAGTAAAAGTGCCTCATCAAGTGAACAAGATGCAAGTATTGTCATAACCCCAATTCCTTCAGTTTCAAAGCTTTCAAGAGTATTTGCCAACTCTTCAACCAAGAATACTGTGATGAATGTGCACAAACGGCTTCAAGAGACCAGAGATCTGCTTGCGAGAACCAACAGGGACTTTGCCACAAAATTTAATCACTACCAAGTTGAATAATAATGCCATCTGTTTTTACAGGGTAACATTGATATGAACTTACTGCCAGGTTACTTTGTCTGTGTGGAAAGTTTTGCAAATTGGAAGATCAATGTTTCACCATCATACTGATCATTACACAGTTTCATTAATTTTTTTTTTCGAGGGAATCCTTGAGGACAAAAGCTGCATTTTTTCAAGTCCACCTGTGCATGAATTTCATATGGCTCCTCAAAAGCTGGTCAAACTAGTGATTTAGCTGTACATCAAGGTTATTTGATGAAGCTTTTTTTTTTCATGGGTACAAAACAGCGCTAGTAAAATGAAAAAAAAAACCACCTGTTTCAAGTTTTGCATTTAATTTAAATTTAACTTCTGATTTTATTGATTTGGTGAATAAAAACTGGTTGCCCAGTGATATAACTGGTAACGGTGTGGATACTGTAGATAGAATAGTATGTCATTTAAACTGCATTGAACCATTGTAGATTCTTGTCTGCTTGAAAGACAGGTAAATTGGGTTCCAGATCCAATGTGATTAGTCATGCAGGGCTGTCATTAGTTTTGAGTCACCTGTCATCTTCATCTTCACATCCATAACAAAGTTGTTACTTTGTTGAATTGTCAGTATCAACAACAGGCACCCCATAACTTGCCGTCAACCAGAACATGCCTTGATGGCACGTCCTGGTTGATAGGGCCCACCATTAGCATACTCTGCCATAACAATCACGTGTTTTGGGTTACAGCTCTCCATGACAGCTCTGAAGAGATGATAACCAGTCACATGGGTTATACAAATTTGTCTACAGGTGCATCAGCGATACCTTAGAATGAGTCTTGAAATAGAAGTTGGAGGTGTGGACTCCTTCAGAAAAGGAGGGACCCTGCTAAGAGGTGTATGGTGAGGGAAAAATAATTGTCTGAAAAAGTGCTCTATTTTGTAGGGGGAGGGGTTGGGGTACACTTTTCCAGTTTAAAGCACTTCCACTGTTTTGTATCATCCCTTGAGACCAGGCAATCAGATGATTAGGGCAAGAGAAAAAAATATTTCAAATTTGTGAATATTAAATGTTTCCCTTGCCACAGTTATCTGGCCTGTAGTCTATACTAGAGATAAACATGAATTACATGCAAGCCAGCCCAGCTTGTACATGTAATCAAGATACATACATACATACATAAACTTTATTAATGTGTCTTCAGATATTTAGCCAATGAGGTTAAAAAACCCCTCTACTAATTGGGGACACTTAATATAATTAATGACCAACTAACTATTTTCTAATGGACAATTACAGAGTAAAAAAAAAGCCTAAAAATATGGTTTACAATATAATATAGTTAACTATCAACTAAGCGGAATTGTAAAAATTAAGAATTACAAAGAATGCAATTGGAGCAATTGTTGTCTTCTACCATTGCACTTAAATCAAATTTATGGATACGACTTTTAAAACTGAATAATGATGGGAGGGTTCTAATTTCGCTTGGTAGTTTATTCCACAACTTTGGTCCCAGGTAGGTGAGCGAATGTTAACCATATTTATTTGTCCTAAGCAGCTGCTTCCTTTGCAGGTTGTGAGGCATGGGTCTAAGCTGATGGAGATCATGGTGAACAAGCAGAGCCTGTGTACATGATAAGCTAGCTAGCAGCACCAAGGACACTAGAGGTAACACAATGCATGGTTTGAGCAAACTTTAATATCACACATGACACAGTAGTTTCAAAATGATCTTTAGAAGGTGTAAGAAATACAGAGATGTCGCCACTCAACATTTCTACATTATGCGACTTGTGTGTATACCTGTCTGAGTTTTAAAAGAATTTGCCACACATTCTGCTGGTAAACCCTTCCTAACATTCCATAAAGCCAGATAAGTTTTGCTTTTTATTGCTTTTCAATATTACTTACTTTGATACGTAGTTTGCATTGTCAAAACAGTAAACTTGAGATGTAAATGTATACTTAACATAATAAGCACCACTTCATCAAAGCATTTGCCC
>JAHPZR010008396.1:0-2500 GCA_019787425.1 Platygyra sinensis
ACTCGATAACGGCAAAGTCAAGATCTTCGTGGCTGCTTTCACCACCTGTCATGCCAGACTTAAACTGTACTCCTACCTGGAACAGCTTCAACAACGCGTGCTCTACTTCGACACGGACTCCGTCATCTACACCGTCAAACCAGGTCAGCCAGATATTCCGCTAGGAGACTACCTAGGAGAGATGACCAACGAACTCAATGACGACGATTTCATTGTTGAATTCACCTTTGCTGGCCCTAAAAATTACGGCTACAAGACCCACCAGGGCAAAGTTTGCTGCAAGGTCAGGGGATTTACCCTCAATGTACGTGGATCCCGGCAACTGAACTATGACGTCATGCGTCAAAACTCAACCTCTCGATGAACGACGCAACATCGATGTAGTCAACCCCAATTTCTTCTGGAGAAACCCGGCCACCAAGCATCTCAGTCATCACCCGCACCAAACGCTACGGACTTGTCTTCGACAAACGCGTCGTAGACCCGAACACTTTCATGTCGTTTTCTTACGGATTCACCCAGGACACTTGAAAATGTATAAAAGTAGAATGTGTCAATAAAATGTTCACCAATTTTAATCACTTCCGGTTGTTTTGCCTTATTTGGGCCGTTGCTAGGTGACCTGTCCATTAAAACAAATTGTTGCTATGGGAGAAACCAGAAGTACGTTCAAGTCAGCCATCTTGGATATGCAAATAAGCCAATCCGGCCCTCTGATTGGTCGAGAGCGATTTTTAATGATATGTACTGCTCTCTGATTGGTTACTGCCCAAATGAGCGTGCTTTACTACTGATGACTAAACAGTTCTTCAATATCGGTATTACTATTTTCACACGCCTCACAAGGTCGTTGGAGGAGGATTTTTTTCACAATTAACAACTTTGAAAACTGTTCCGTCGGATGAGAAATCAAATTGCTGCACATGCGCAGAAGGGTGTCAAATGCCCTTTAAATACAATTCGTAACATCAAAAACACCAGTGAAAATATTAAAAGAACTGACATAATTTGGCCTTGCTCTATTGGGCCCATTACGTCTCTATCTGTAACATTTATTTCATTTGCCAAAAAGTGGCCATAGATTTCTGCCATTGTTCTTCTCAGTTATTGAGGATGTTGTTCCCATGCTCGTTTAAGAGAAAAGGAGCATTTATCTCGCTTTCGAGCTCAGTTTGAGGGAAATCTCTTACGTTTTGTACGCGCGCTGATGACGCAAAAATCGTGCGCAGTAGGAATTCCCAATGCAAAACTAGGGAATCACCTAAATTGGAAATTTACTGCGATGATCACTCTTCAATTTCATCTACAGCCGCAGTACAAATATGAATTATTTCATATAAACTTCACGTCATTTCACTGCACGAACTCAATAAATTGACCTCGTTCCCAATGTGCGGCTTCATAGCTCAGTTGGTAGAGCATCGCACCGGTATCACAGAGGTCACGGGTTCGAATCCCGTTGAAGACCTGATTTTCAATTGCTTAAATTGGAAAATTCATTGCGATGATCACTCTTCACTTTCATCTACAACTGCAGTTCAAATACATGTATGAATTCTTTTATATAAACTTCACACGACCCGAGTAGTCTTCAAAAAGGTAGACACGACAATAACTACACCTTGTTTATCAAATTAATATTTGTGCCTGAAAAGTTTGTGTTTGTTGGATCAGATATAGGAGGATGAAATTACAACTTAAAGAGAGTCGGGTATGGCTATAGGCCCTCTGCATAAAATGGCGCCTAAATTGAAATAACAATACTTGGTACATCCTTAGCCTCACATTCATGTTTCAAGACTAAGGAATTTTCACATGAATGTGAGGCTAAGGATGTATGAGTATTGTTAGTCAAATTTAGGTGCCATTTATGCAGAGGTATATTAATAAACTCACCACAAGAACATCTTTGCAACATTTAAATATTTCTTGTAACATTTTGTCTCATTAAAAATCATAAATTCTTGTGTCTTTCCCTTAATTCACTGACTCACTTTAATTACCTCCGGTAATATTGTCATGTCTCAATAGTAAATGTTCTCTGGAAATTAATTTTCCAACAAACAGTACTTTTTCAATTTCGGATTTTTTTATTTTTCGGGATAAAACCTACATGTAGATGAGGAAAGTGCCTAATTTAGCCTCTTGCTTGCTCTAACAATAAATTATTTAGTAGAGTTGTCACCACTAGTAAAGATTTTTAATTAAATACATGTAAGCGGTTCCAAACTTAAACAGCTAGCAAGGAGCATAAACGATAATTAATCTACAGTTTATGTTCATTGCAAAGTAGTTTCTCAGCTTTTAAATTATTTTATTAATGAAATATTAAACTAATTATGATATATTAAGGCACACACTATTGTCAAAGCACTTGAGTCTACTTTGAACTCTTAATGCTACACTGTACCTTAAGAATCAATGGGCAAAGACACATTCAATAGAAAAAGATGTTACATACAAAAGGATAGTTGAACTCAGATTGTACTTATGAAGCTAT
>JAHPZR010008396.1:7500-22500 GCA_019787425.1 Platygyra sinensis
TGTAATTGGACACCTGTAATTGGATACCCACGTGATTTTCACGCCAATTACGCACGCTTCAATGGCTTCTTTAGCAATGTTTTCTGCAGTTTTCAAAACTTAGGAAAAGCGCTACAGAAGTTTTCGCTCAAAAAAAGTTCTCAGAAGACTTTTTTTCCCGACATTTGTTATAGATACGATTAATTAGTAATTGGACCTGGTGTCGTACAATTCATGGACTAATTGTGCTCGTAATTTCAAATCGGCCTCGCGCTTCGTGCTCGTCCGATTTTGAAATTACTCGCTCAATTACTCCCTGAATTGTACTCCACTCGGTCCAATTACTATTACTAATCAGTTTTGTAAATCCTCGTTTTGTATATTTATGGTCTAGTACCTTATTGTGTCTAATATCACCATATCCCACCCTTCTATTTTATTTTACTTTTTTTTGTAGTACATAATTTATTTATTTATAAAGAGTATTTAATTTTATCTTGATGGACTGGCCCGCCTAGACTAGCACTAGCTATCCGCGGGCCAGTCAATAAGTTAAAATGTAAATTCTTATCAGAAATAAAGATTGTTGTTGTTGTTGTTGTTGTTGTTGTTGAACAAAACTCATTAGTTAACAAAGCAACATTTACACTGTGCATTGTAATTGTGAAACAACACACAGATTGCTTATGCTTGAAGGACACCGTGATCATGAATAAATTTGATGACACTGGCTTATTTGTTCTACATAAGGCGTGAAATGAGCCAATAGAAGGCGAAATTCCACTTACAGGGGCCTCATGAAGTTTTTGTGCAGGAGGTCAGTGGGGTTGTTCAGCCGGGCATAATTATTTAGTTTTTCTTATGAAAGAAAGTCAGAAGAGAAGAGGAAAACAGCCGGTCAATTTGCCCAGTGCCCAGCCCTTAATGAACCCCTGCACTGAGCAACAAGGCAGCTCTTAGACAGTCAGAACTCATTCAAATATTCTTCAGTAGTTTTGACAAGTGTGAGCACTGCTTTTGCTCTTTGAAAGCAAAACAAACTCGCCTTTGACTGTATTTTTTTTTCATGCTGTAGTTTTAAAAAGGATTTGGCTATGGATCTTAATCGTGACATTGAAATAAATATTCATGACAACATTGGAACTAAAGAAAAAGTTCCAATAATCAGGGTATGAATAATCAAGGTTTGACTGCATTTACATGTATTTTTGAGTAAGTGAATTCTCAGACTAACTTGCCTAATTGGCAAATGAATCTTCCATTACCACTGGTACGTGATAAACACATGTGCACTGAACAAGAGAAAGAAGCAAGTCACTAAAATAAACATTGATAATTAATATAATTAATCTACTAATTTTTAGCCAGTCTTAAATTGTTTTTGAAGCTTTCCTATGCTGTGTTTTTGGTCGTTGCATCATCATTTAAGAGATAAATATTTTTGATACAACCATCAGTAACAACAGGGTATTGAATCTGACTTAATTAAATCAGATATTTTGATCACAGCAAAAAAAGTGTTTAAATTTAGAGGGTGAACTAAGCATTATGAATACTATGATCGAACAACTGCGTTTTGAATAAACAGAAAAAGAATTAAGAATGGCACCTACTAAATACAAAGGTTTTTGCACCAGGTTAGGAGCATGCGGAAAAAGTAGATCTTTACAAGGGTACTGGAATCCTCAAAGACAAATTGGGGTAGCCATGTATTTTTTCGAGATAATTAGCCTTAAATCGGCCCTTAAATCCCAACACAAATGCTGACATCAGCATGTTTTGAAAAAAGAAGGAATGTATATTTCCTCACAGAATTGCTTGCAATTCACCTTTACAGACAGAAAAGCAAACACATTAAAAATTTTATAAAGATCTTAAAACAATTAGGTACGTTAACATAAAAACCATTTTTGGTGTGTTTTTAAAAGCAAAATCGTTGCAATGGTGCTTTTAGGGTCTCTGACAGCCTTCCTCTGGTTCAGCTAAAATACAGTCCAAATACCTTTTGCTCGCAACCAGAAACTAATCTTGTATTCAATGGGCTTGCAACTTCCGTTTCACAATGTAAAATGTAGAGGTAGCCATGCGTTTTTTTAAGTTATTGATCTTTTTTAAAAACTCCTACTGTTTGCATTTCATATTTTCCTGTCACCTCCCCAGTAAGTAAAACATTTGGGCATCTTGAACTTGTTTTGCGCACGCACTACGCCATCTGCAGGTACATGTTTACAATTGGATTTCACACTAATTTTTGACAGATACCAGCGAGTTTTTCAGCTGGAAGACTTTAACAATTAGTGGTTAGCAACATGCTGCTATTCTGGCCCCAGTTGTTCAAAGGCTGGATAATGTTATCCAGCGGATAAATCACTATCCAGTGGATAGCATGGTTTGTTTTGTTATCACTTATCCACTGGATAGCGATTTATCCGGTGGATTGCATTATCCAGCTTTTGAACAACTGGGGCCTGGTGTTTTTGGTTAGGGTGGCCGAACACAGTTTTTCAAGTCCCTATTATTTACCATTACTTTTAAACTATGTATGCACCCGTTTCTTCAAGGTAAAGGTAAAGTCTGCATACGAGCCAAGTGGCCCATCAGGCCGGAGCTTATCCCGGTTTCCTTAGCATGAAGCGACTAAGAGTATTTCTACTCCCCCCTGGATGGGATGCTAGTCCATCGCAGGGTTACCCCCCAGCATTAAATTTGCTGGTACCCATTTATACACCTGGGTGGAGAGGGGCACTGTGAGAGTAAAGTGTCTTGCCCAACAACACAACACAATGTCCCCGGCCAGGGCTCGAACCCGGACCGCTCGATCCGGAGACGAGCGCACTAACCATGAGGCCACCGCACCTCCCCCTTTCTTCAAGAGTCAAGGTTAAGGTGGCTGAACACAGTTTTTGATACCTCTGTTTCATTTACCTTTGCTTCTAAAACCCTAGATCCTTTGGTCGCCAAAAATGGCAGCAAGCAAGTTAACAACACAAACTTCAACTTTTTGATAATTAAACTGTCGTATGTGCCGTTGCCATGGCAACATGATTAATTATAAACAAGCGTTTAAAATCGGTTTTGTTTATTTGCAGAAAATCTAGTCATTAGATTTTCTTTATAATTTGCAGGCAACAAGCTTGTAACGATACTCACATGTTAGCTCAATTTTAATAATAATTTAACAAACAGATCTTTAATTATCCCTCGTTGAAGGTTCACTGGCATATCTTGAATTTCCTTTGTTAAATTTTAATTTTTTTGAATCTTCCAGTTACTTATTTCCTAAAGTATTTTCGCTCTAAATTTCGTGAAATTCTAATGAGTGGTTCTCGAGAAATAGGCGTATCTCCGAAAGTCAATTTTTCACTCAATCGCAATTTTTTCGACTTACTACGCATGCGCTGCATTTAACTGGATTCCTTCGGTAACAAACAAAAGCTGAAAATTGCTGGGTTCTTTGCATCGTTACCTTTTCCAACATATCTTTGTAATAAAAGACTAAAGCCATCAATACACTGCGTTCAATTATAGAGAAAAATAACACATAGCGCGGGTGTTGAGTAAATAAAATGATCGCTCTATTGACGGCATGTTTGTTGTTTTGAAATCCTTGTGCACGTGCTGAATTGCATCAGCAAAAGCACGCGCGAAAACTGTGTTCGGCCACCTTAATAACAGAAGTATTTATTCTTGCATTTTGACTAGGGTGTGTGCTATTGCCATGGCAATGGGGCTGGTTAAAAACAAGGCTTAAATAATGGTTTTTGTTTATTTAAAAAAATCCAGTCATTAGATTGTTTTCATCTTTAGCACACTATGAATTGACATGAAATCCCTTCTGTCAACACTGTTCTAATAAAATTTTGACATAAGCGAGTTTTCATAATTCGCTGTTAATCATTTTCTGCATTATTAAAAATTCCCTATGTCAAAATTCAGATTGTTTGATAGATCATTCACATAGTCTCTGATCTATTTTTCTCCCAATTTTCTTGAAATTTTAACGACTGGATCATTAGAAATTGGCATGTTTCTGCCAAAGCAATCGGTCTCAATTTTTCAAGCAACTGCGCATGCATTGCATTTAACTGGGTTCTTCCGGTAACAAACAAAAGCTTAAAATTGCTGGGTTCTTTGCATCGTTACCTTTTCTAACATATCTTTGTAATGAAAGACTAAAGCCATCGATACACTGCATTCAGTTATAGAGGAAAATAACACAGATAGTGGGGGTGTTGAGTGATTAAAATGATCGTTCTATTGACGACATGTTTGTTTTTTTTGAAAACCTTGTGCACGTGCTAAATTGCATCAGCAGAAGCGTGCACGAAAACTGTGTTTGGCCACCTTAAAGTACAGGTTCATTAAACTTGATTTGGTCACAGTTGGAAAATGTTACTTTCATTTCAGTCGTGTACTTGGCAGTGTAGTTGATTGCATCAGAGTTAAAAACTTTCTTGCGTGATGCACAGAACATGTGCGCAATTATAACAAAAGTAGGCACCGTCCTTAAGTTAGCACTTTTGGAAAGTGAAAACAGATTTACTTCTTTTTATCCTGGAATAACACCATCAATTTTTATCCTGAAATAACACCATCATGATGACAAGGCTTGCAAAGCTTCAAAACAAGGAAGAAGGAAAGAAGTGAAGCTATCATGTATATTGTATAAATGACTTCCTAAAATGCCACTAATAATAAAATAAAGTATATTATTTGCAATTATAGCTGTAACAGGAAAATATATGGATGATTTGTATCGAAGTATCGATAGAATCTGCAACGTAGTTTTAAGCTTACAGAATTCACTCTACAAACACAATCAACTGCTGTTACGTTTAGTCGACTGATAAAAATTAAATGAAGCTATGCGCTGCTGAAACCGAAGAGTTGATGCAATCGGCGTGACCATTGCATTTTACTAGCAGAAGATTTCCACACCACATAACATCACATACTAAGTTAAATTAAAGTATTTAGCTTATTTTGCCAAATAAAATGAAGTGAAAAGCATTCAATATCATAAACAAAACGTACTTTTAATTGTATAAGCCCGTTTAATTTCTCAATATCATCACGATTATTGAAAGGTGAATGTTGAGAACACGGAACGTATACAGTAAATACTTACGGTCCGTTGTCGACCCTGAGTTTCTTGAAAATTGTCTGTAAATCTTTCTCGGGACCTTTTAGCCTGCTTTCAATGTTTTGGACTTGTCTTTCGAGAGCGTCATTCGGACAATCACACTCCTTGTCCGCCATGTTGTGTTTTGTTGGCAAGCACGTTTCTACTAATGACGTCATCTTAGTGACAATGGATTAGCGAGGGAGGGGACGGTTGTATTTATCCTGTATATAACTGTAGAGGTCCCGAATTAAAATTATAAAATAATATTTTCCCAGTTAGTTTTTTCTAAAGCTAAATACTACTTGGCACTTTGACGGTAATGAAGCCCCATTCATCATTATTCGTTAGATTTTGAGATAGTAGAAATTAATATTTTGCCGACACAGAACAGGCAACTGGGTGCGAGCATAGTACGCGAAGGCTCATGGGCCTGGTTGACCAACGCGCCCAAGGAGGCTCTTGCATGCAACAGTCAGTTGCCAGAAATTTGTAAAACTATCTAGCCTTATCCTTTTTCCAGCTAGTCATAAAGTAAAGTCATGTATTTTTGTTTTCTTTCCAACTCTCGGGTTCTAAACAGTTTCTGCAAATCATTTGGTGACGAACGACAAAAGTACCGGTATCCACAATTAAAGTTTGCTTGGCTTTCAATTATCGAGTATTCCTATTAGTGAAGAAAAGAAAAGTCTGAAAAAAATGCCCAAAAAAAATTATGTAGAAGAAAAAAGTCGAGAAAATCCCCCAAAAGTAGGATGAAAATCGCTTTAATGAAGACTACTGTGTTTATTTTTCAAATTGATTGATGACTTTAAGGAGGGAGGTGAATAGGAGTATCTAAATCCGCCGATCCGCTAAAATTAATGGCTGAATCCATCGATCCGCTCAAAAATTCAACTAAATCAGAATCCGCAAATTGTTTGTCACGTTCACGACGCGCCATCCTCGGAGACCCAGGGGCAGTTAATGGGGGCGGGAAAATCTTTTCTTCGGCCGAATTTTTTTCTCGCCCGTTTAGACTTTTTCCCGCCCCTACTAACTGTCCCTGGGTCTCCGAGGGGGATGATACGCTTGACACAAAGTGACTTCAGTTGTTGGAGTTGCCTTGCGCGATACTATATAACCAACGTCTGTATCGAACCAAAATCTTGCAGATGCGAGAAAAAAAAGAGCAAACATTTGAACAATGCTATACTCAGTTTCAGAGCTTTAATAGAGTTTTCGTTGTGTCGGAATCTGCTTGGCAACGAAATTCATTCTTTTGTTTAAAGTCGTCACCTTTGGCTCCTTCGTTGTAAAAGAATGCAACGCATTCTAGCGTTTTCAACTCCATGACACTGACCATTAAACTGCAACACAATTTAGCAATTGGAAAGAAAAAGCCTGAAAAAATCAGGCAATCGACAACTGGTCACAACTGATCAAATGAAACCGGTCTCGGTTGCGGCATCCCCAAAAAAACGGCTGCCAAAGGAGACTACTTTCACCAAAGCCTGAAAGATGAGAGGGTCCACGTCGGTAGGCGGCAACTCACGGACCCGTCAAACTTAAGTGCGTCACTATTTCTAGTCATTTTGTCCACTGCATGGCACATATGAGAGAATGTGGCGATTTCCGTGGGAACGTCGAGATCCACGATCCGAACTTCCTAACAACTAAAATCCAAAATCCGGGCCCAAAAACGGGATAAATCCGCTCTCCGCTGGATCACAGGATCTGTAGATCCGTTGAAATTTTGCTCTGAATCCAGAATCCGGGCTAAAATATTTACCAAATCCGCCGATCCGTAGACCTATTCACCCCCCTCTTTAAGGTTGCTGAACACAGTTTTCTTTCACCTTTTTCTCTAAACTCCTTAGTTCTTTTGGGCCTCACAAATGGCAGCAACACGAACTCTGGTTTTTGATAGTTCGGAACAGTTAAGCGGACGCAAGTGCTGTTGCCATGGAAACAGGAGCAAATATAACCAGGTTTTAAAATCGGTTTTGTTTATTTGCACAAAATCTAGTCATTAGACTTTCGTTATAATTTGAATAAACAAACTTGTAACGATCTTCACAAGTTAACACTATTTTGACAATAATTTAATAGGGGTATCTTTAATTATCCCGTGTTGAAAGCAGATTGGCATTACGCATATAATGCAATATTTTGGTAAACAATAATAGCCTGTGAAAACAATTGGCAGGCTATCAAGGTGAACAACATCAAGCAGAGATCAAACAGCATCCACTGAAAACTCTTTGCAGGAAACAACTTTTAATAATTCATAACTCCTTACAGTAAAAGCCTGATTTCTATGTACCTTTTTAACTATAATAATTTCACAATATATATATATTTTTTTTTTTTGGGGGGGGGGGGTGTAGTTTTCCTCCCCACCCCCCTTCCACCCTCCCTCACTCCCCTATTGCAAAAAAAAAAACAGTCAAACGACACAAAGCCTAACATTCTCAAGCAATTGTATTCCCACAGTGAACCCTACCTTAACTATTTGAACAATCTTCAGTTACATAATAAAATATTATTTTAAAAACGCTATTGAAAAAGTCTCAGTAAAGATTCAGATGTGTATTTTCTATTCCACAATGGACAGGCCATGTTTTCTCTTTAGTCACTATTTTCCAATTCTGTTTCGTTTCCATCCAAAGCTAGTCCCAGTTTTCCCAGTCATCATCCTGTTAAAAAAAATGTTCAGTCAATAGTTAGTCCTTAGATTATTATTTATTCCCGACTAGATAATACAATGAATTATTCTTGTATTTTGATGGTTCCTGCTTATAATCTATTTGAGGGCAGATGCATACATGTAGATGACATTATTAACAGCTTGTTTTGTTTCCTTCCTATTGCGAGTAGATTCCATGTTGCCATGCATCTGTTCAGTAATAGATCACAGAGGGTATAAAATGTTCAGTTGTAAAGAGCATCTCTCATCTGTGTTCTTTGATCTGCTATTGAACAGACGTACGGAAACTTGGAATCTAATAATTGTTAATCAAAACTTCTGGGAAGTGTTTGCATTTGAAAATTCGCAAAATTCACCTATTTATTGAGTTTGTTAAGGTTATAGATACAATATAACAACCACGACCCAGTTAATCAAACATACATGTACATATGCGCATTGGTGCAACCATAGGTCATTAAGGAATTACAAATTCAACATTTTCAATTCAGTGACTCACATCCGGATCTCCAGTGCCATCATCTCCACTCTGTTTTTTAGTCGCCATACTTTGCATGATTTTCTTGACTTCCTCCTCGTCCATGTCCTCATTTAAGTCTAAATCATCATCGTCATCATCCCAGTCCACGTCTTTGTCATCCACGCTAGGCACCAGTACACCACTGCCAGATGAAATAGAGCTGTTACCAGAACCAGTGCCAATCTCTTTTGAACCGGCTACAAGAAAACGGATTGTTCAGATGTAGAACATATTTTGCCTGTGTTTATCAAAGACAACATTAAAAATGCTCTTTGCACGTTTTGTTCCCAAGAAATATCTTACTTCCTTTGACTTTTTTCCTGGAGCGTGTTTCACACTCTCAGATCAATTATAGAGAATCGGTAATGGCAGGGGAACTCTAAACTCTGCAAGACCGACAGGGTTTGAGTCTCAAAGTAATGTGGCAAATTAGTCAAAGACTAGCAAATATTGAGATTTGGCTGACAGGTTTTTGTCTTTCTACTAGCTTCTTTCACTGACTTTCTTCTTTTTGTGTTTGATGAAATTCAGGCTTGGCATAGTTATCGACTGCAATTTCAAAAGCGACTAGAATTAAGCTGAACAGTTCTTAACCCTTTAGTCCCCAAGAGTCGCTTTTAGATTTTACTCTGTCTAATGCCAGACAATCTTACTTGTCAAAGAGAGGCCCCTTGGGGCTTAAAGGGTTAAGAGTTTCAATTCCAGGTCTTACATACTTGCATGTGCTAAGGAAGGCATGCCAAAAAAAAATGCAAAATATTGGCTGGTTGAAAATCTGACCTATAACTAGCAATGAGCGGCAAAAAGATTGAGACACTTAGCAGTAAAATTTAATTTTCAAGAGTCTTGGAAACATTACCCAGCCCCAACCCACAGCCCTTGCCCTTAAACAATGTTGATTTCTCTATTTCTTATAGTTTGCCTTGTTACTGTATTGAGCACACTCATTAATTTAATAGCATGTGCACTGCAATCAATATACATATAAGCTGAAAGGTCAAACATGCACATGCAACATTACAAACAATGTACCTTCTTTATCTCCATTAGCCTTGAGTTCTTCTTCACTAAGTTTTGACCATGAACTGTCGACAGAGCCACTGCTGTTTTCACGCTTGTGCAAAGTTTGAATCTCTGCAATAGCTGTTTTGCCAGTTGCTGAATCTTCTGCTAACTCTTTTGATTGCTCAGCTAGGGAAGGGTCCTGGTGGTCATCAGATTTTTCCATTTCTTCTTTATTTGGTTGATGCTGTGAAGTTTGTTCCATTTCCTTCACTGGTAACTCAGCTGGTTTCTCCTGTGGTGGTTGCTGCTCTTTCACCTCTGAGCTTTCCCTTTTGCTTGCCTTCTCACTTGTTCTCAGGTGACTACTAACTGGTTGCGTGATAACTGGCTTTTCTTGTTTCTCTTGTTTCTCTACAGAGACAGCTGGCTGAACAACTTGCTCCTTTATCGCTGTGGAGACTTCATCAGGTACTTCTTTCACTGGCTCACATTGTCCAGTTTCAGTCACTTGAGTCTTGTAAGTAAAGGGATCCTTGCTGTCTTCATTTGTGGCATGTTTACTCATCAATTGACTGTCCATGTCTATCTCTTCAATATCCCACAAATCTAAGAACCAAACAAGTTAATTCATTACCTGACACAGCTTTGTCTCATAAACAAAGGGACTACATGTAAGCGTGCAGGAGAAAGGAGTGAAGATAACTGGAATGGGTCAAAAAGTAGACAAGGTAGCGGGGATGGGGACAAAAAGCAATAGAGAGGAAAGAGCCCTTCTCCGCCCTCCTGCTGACTAACCAGGTTTCCCTGTGACTGAATGATGTAGGTATGTCATCACCAGCCATGTATCTGAAGATATGTGGCTTGTTATGAACATTTTCAGCAAGTTGGGAATCGTGTCTCTGGTGTTTACTACACACAGAAGCACCAAATGTAAGAGCTTAGTGTGTGAAAAGCCCAGACATAATATTTCTCACCATTTTGAGAATAGACAAGTACATTAGCTTGGCATTCTGGTTTCAAGGTGAGAATGACATGTATGTTTGTTATCAAGAGTATTTTAGAAACTAATGATTGTTTTGTGCCCATGTTTGTTTGAAATTACACATTCAAGAAGACTGTGAAAATTACTGTTAACCTGGTCGATCAACACATTTCCAGCAAGAATCACAGTTACACTGTGCTATCCTAATAAAGAGGTATCATAACGGTTGCATACAATAACTTAGAAACCACAGTAAGACTACATGTCATAGAACTTGCTATCAAAGAAGAAGTGCATTAAATCCTAACTAAATGTATTAGCTTAGAGGATAAAACCTATTTATTCAAATTAATAAGGAAACAGATGCTTTTGGAGTGCACAAACCTTCATCACCCCAACCCAGATCCTCGTCTTGGGCTTGGTTTGCCCTTGCAACAAGTGCCGCCCTTTTTTTTTCTTCCTGAAGGAATAAGTTAAATGCACTGGTAAGTGTCTCTTATGAATTGACTGCACAATTGTACAAGAAATTAAGTGCTACACAAATATATACATGTACCTGCTGAAGTTGATGTACTTTGTAGAAATATCTCTGCCAAAATAGAACATGGGTAACAGCACTAGGAACCTGCAGAAAAAATATGATAAAATGAGGACAAGCTGACAGATCAATCAGCTGCAAATTGTTAATAATGGTAATTGAACTGAGTGGAGTGCAATAGACTAATTGCACTAAGAGGTCATGTGACATCGTTTTTATGAAAATGAAAGTTACATGATTTTGCCTTCGAAACACTATTAGTGGGTCATCTCTTAAACAAAATAATAGTGATTTCGTTTTTCAAACCCGCACCATTTGCTTAAAATGAGAAAGTCCGTAGCTGGTCACGTGACCAAAACTTGATTTTTAAAATAAGAATTACCGTTTTCTGACAAAAATTTTGCGCTTAAACTTCAAGGAAAATGTTGAAAAGATGATGTGGTAAACTTTTATAGCACATCTGAACGTAACTATCAAACATTTAACAAGATATAAACAAAAAGAAGTTTTGGCCGCCATGTTGGAGGGCAAGAGTATGCCCTCCAACTTGGCGGCCAATACAAATCATACTAATTTGTTGAAAAATCAAAGTACCATAAAATATCTTCCTTAAATGCGTTTCCTCTCAAATTTTGGGTGTAAGATAATTTTTATGAGTTCTGTCAATTTTTGGCATCAGCAAGATTACAACTCACTGCTAAAGGGAGGCATTGGTCACGTGACCTCTTAGTGCAAGTGGCCTATTTGGTCTGAAATCATACATGCGATTTCAAAATCGAACGAGCGCGCAGCGTGAGTTCGATTTGAAAAACACAAGTATGATTTCAGACCAAAATTGCATGACCCAAGGTTCAATTACCACTTTATTAAATCCATTTTGAAATTGAACAATTTTATGGCCTTAAATTTTAGATTTTGGTGTATTGTTCCGAGCTGCAGGTTTGTTAGAAATAGCGGAACCGGAAACGCTTTTATTTAGTATGCAAATCGATGTCATGTGACGAAAACTCACTCAAGCATAACAAACAAACAAGCAGTTCTGAAGTGAACGAAAACAGTCTCTTTCATACATCAAAGTTTGACTCTCTTCGCCTACATCAATGATGGAAGACCTTCCTTTCTTCTGTGGTTGAGGCTGAGACTTCTCGTTGTCTTTGGAGAAGGAATTTGAGGGTACAGCTGGTGTAATTCTGCAATGGATTTCTTTTGAGTTTTGAAACTCCTTTGACTGCACGATGCCCAGCTGTGGATAGTTCGATCAATGGCACTGTGAATACCGTTCAATGGTACTCTGCATGATTTTAAGGGATTCCAGGTCGTTAGTATCTCTGTTTCTTTTGTGACCTCGGCGTAGAACTTTATACTCAGGACCTTGTCAAGTTCGTGCGGCGCCGTTTGTTTCAAGATATATTTTTCAAGATGGCGGGATCGGGACTGGCACCAGCTTCGGAGGACGTTCATTCATTCACTGTTTTGTGAAGCGGGTCGAAAGACTACGTATATTTATTCACAGGGACAGAGTTGAGCTCTTGAATTGCTTCGTTTGCAACTACCGGGAACCTGGAAACATGTACCTTGATGGCTATGAATTTGTTGTTGTGTGGTTTTCGTTTGTTTATGTTTTGCTGGACTGACTCGGCATGATAAGGATCTTGAGCAGATGCTGAAGTAAAAATGCCAAAATATCGGTCTAAATGGGCACTGAATGTTGGAAACTTCTTGTGAAGAAGGTCTTCAGCCTGAAGGAGCCCATCGTCATCATTCAGAAACTGTAATTAATTAAATTCACCAATTGTTTTGAAAAAGAAAAGACAGCAACAAAATTTTGGCAATACCGATAACCTGCAGTAGCAAAATTCACAACACAGTGGCTTTGTCTTTCATTTTCCTGAAATTTTATTGGTTATGTTAAACTAACCTTGAAATCTGATTGGTTTTTTGTTTTACTGTCCCATTCTCATTGGCTGAGAAAAAGGTGCGATTTAGAGCAAAAAATAGTGCAATCAGATTGCAAGGATAACCAGTGATTTCAAAATGGATTTAATAAATAACAATACCAGTCAATGCACATTATTTTGTGTAGTTCACGAAAAATCCATACCTCCTCCATGGAAGGGATTATTTCCAAGATTCCCATCCCTCTGAAATTCTAATTCTAATATTTTTAGTCTTACAGCCCTCAACCCCCCCCCCCCCCCCCCCCCAGAAATTCCAATCCCTTCTGTGGGGAGAGTATGATTATTTTCTGGAACTGCACAAAAAGAGTTAACCCATCAATGCCAAAATCTTAAGTTTTCACCAGTCTTATTTTTTTATTGTATCTTTCTGATACACTTTGGCAGCATATCAAAATAGCCTTACATACAATGAGAGGTACCTAAACTGTTTATTAACAAAAATATAGATATTTACCACATACACATTTGTCCAGAAATCCAGCTAGATCACCTGGGTTAGTGGCTTGATTTTCTCCTGACTGGCATGCACCAATTTTTGTCAGGTTTAACTGACAGTTTGGAACTTAGAGCTAATTAATACTCCTGGCCCAGGTTGTTCAAAAGATGGATAATGCTATCCACCTGATAAATCACAATCGTGCGTAGGAAGCAGGATAAATTTTCCAAAAAATAACCACAACATGCAGAAAAACATTGTACATATACCCACCAGTTTTGCATAGAGAGCCCTGATCTCTGGTACATTGACCAGCAATTCAGAGATTTCTCCCTTGTGTTGTTCAGGGTCAAATGTTTTACACCATTCTTCATACATAGCCAGATGACCTAACAAGAAAGCAGTACAAAATTAAATTCAGCGGAGACTTGTCATTAGCATACATGTATTTATGTATTAAGATTTTTCGATCACCCATTGTCATTTACTTCCTGTTTAATTAGTTTATGATGTTAAGCCAATAATTAAAACCCCCACAGCTAAAATACAGATCTAATATGCAACTAATGGTTTTACAACTGCCTCTAGAGGCTTCTTTCTGATCAAAAGACAACATGAAACCAAATATCTGGGAAGAGAGGTACAATTTGTAAGACCGAGCCCATAGAAAGAACAGTACATGTACAGTACCGGACAGAAGTAACCTAACACGGAACGCGTTACTGGAACGCAAATAGAACGCGAAATAGAACGCTGCGGGAACGCCAAAGGAACGCCAAAATTTCTGGTGAGCTGGAGCGCGTTCTGAACAAGAACGCGTTCTATTGAGAACGCGATAACGCGTTCCATTGAGAACGCGAGAATGCGTTCCATTGAGAACTGAGTTATGGTTCGTGCAGAGACTGTAATGTTATTGCAGCGTGCTAACAAAATTCTTTGAAGTTCTGTCGAAGCAAGTTCATCGTTTTTCTTCATTTCTTCGTCAATTACATCAAGTTTAAGTTTCAGATTTCGTCCTTTGCGTAATCATAGCGCGCTGGGGCCAAATAAACTACTTCAGAATGGAAGATCAAGGTGTACTGAGTCATCAAACTTTTCCTTACGATCGGTGCGCTCGCTTTCAAGTGAGTTTTGCTTACCGACCGAAGATTTATAGCCGGGATTTAAAGCAGCTTCCTGGACTTCCGTAAAGAAAAATAGTAATGTACAACATTATTTCGAAGATGAATTCGACCTTTGGAACTATTGGTAAAGCCATGGCCGATAAACTGACCGAAAAGTTGGCCGCAAAATCTCAAGCTTTCGCTTTAATTAGCGTGAAGAATATAATTTGAACATGCGGTCACGCAGGGAAGCACGTTTACAAAACTTGGTCATTTTTTTGCTTTCAGAAAGTTTTTTTCCCCTCATCGTGAATGAAACTTTATTTTTATTGAACTTCTTGTCACGTTTCTTTCATTTGGTTGCCTATTTGTGAATTTTAGAAATTAAAAGTGAACAGTGTTTTCGTTTGCACGCTGGATTTCTGCATATTTAATTTACGGCGACTTCCGCAGTTTGTTTGTTTAGTTTCTTCGCTTCGTTCAAATATTTTATTTGAATCTTATTCAGCTACTACAGAACTGCTGAGAAAAGAACTAAATGGGCACTAATTTAGCACAGTTGAAATATCATTTATGTCAAAATAATGGGCTCGTTTTTACGGTCTTTTTGATTTCCAACTTTTATCTTTCTTTCGCAGCGCTGTAAATATTTCGTCGCTCGGCGATTA
>JAHPZR010008396.1:30000-35000 GCA_019787425.1 Platygyra sinensis
TTCACAGTGAGAGTCCTCGTCCAATCCAGGGGCGATCTTTTCAATAACCTCTGATGTCCTCTGAGATGTACACCTAGCCTTACGCACAGGAAAAAATAACCATGATAACGGATTCCCATTTTTGGATTTTTAGGGTATTTTAAGAATACCCATAAAAAATCCCAAATTTGGCAAAGTGAGACAAGTCCCAACAAGACAATTCCCGACCAAGTTCCCTGATTGGGACTTGTGTCACTCTTCCAAATTTGGGATTTTTGTGGGTATTCTTCAAATACCCTAAAATATCCAAAAATGAGAATCCGTTATTTTTTCCTTTGACGTTTTGCCGCACGGTGTTTGTTCTGTTTTTTGATCGCGATTTTCTCTTGAAGGTTCCAAAATCTACCTGAAAGAGATTCGAGGCCTTCCTTTCAAGGTCAGTTAACTCTGATCTTGTGGAAACCAGCTTGGCTTTTAACTGGCGCAGCTCAGAGATTACGTCTTCGTCAAACTTGTAAGACGTTCTTCGGCCAGCGTTAATTTTTCCGGTTGCAAGAATTGAGGACTGCAAATCACTCTTCACTCAGTTGTCTTCAATTTCTTGTACAAAGTTTTCTACCTGTTCCATTTGATTTAAGTTCATTGTTATTATGCTGGAATCATGGGGCTTTAATGTATGGTTCTCCCTCAGTGGATAGCCAGCTGTAGAGAGGTTTTCTGTGTTCTCCATTTGCTGTGTATTCCTCCTCACCTTCTCGATGTCTTGGCGTACCATGTACTGGCGCCTCGCCTCCTTGTGAAACCCTTCCGTAAACTTTTTTTTGGACAAAAAAACGTGAAGAATCAAGGAAAAGGCAAAACGTATGATGACTACAATTGGACACTTACGTATAGGGAAGGGCAGCTTAGAAAGTTGAAAGTCTCCTCTCTTGATCTTTATCTGGACAAACATATAGTATCAGCAGGACAAAGTAGGCAATGTTGCTGCACAACAAAGTGAAAAAGATGAAGATGACAGTGAGGGTGACGATGACAACAAGGACAACGACAAATTATGGCGACGACGACGATGATGATGACGACGACAATGACGACAGTGATGGCGTCATTAGCGATGATGTCAATTAAGGTAACGATGATAACAGCGAAGAAGTGCAAATAAGTGACATTCTACGTACAATGCGTACCAAATCTGGTACGTAGAACATGCAGGACATGGAAAGGACGATATCTGTATTATTGATATCTGACTATAGGAAAAGTTGATCGAGAGTTGTTTTCAAACCACTGTTTTGCTGTTTTGCCGTTGGGGAGGGTCACAATTTTTTTGTTTGAGCTTTTGGAGGTTCAAAATTTTTTAAACCCTTTATGGGGGAGTCCCACAACTTCCTGGCCAAGTCTTTTCTCAGTTTAGTGGCCCATTTGTAATTTCTAAAGTGCTCGCAGCTCGCATGAGAAAATTGATCACTGCTCGTGCTCGAAAAAATAAACGCACTGCTCGCATGCTCGCAAATGCTCGCAAAGACCATTCGACACCCCATGAAGGGTGGGTGTGGTTTCAGACAGTTCAATCTGGGATCTCGAGATATAAAAATCAGACAGTTTTGGTCTGGAATAAGAAATATTTTACCAGAAAAGTGGCCAGTGTATAAATAAATTTTGTAGAACAGGGATCTTTACCTGGGGTTCTATAATAGAAATTGAAACTCGGAACTGAATTTGTAAAATAGTGGTTTTAGTTAGCGTATGTTCGACTCAGGATCAAGGTGTTAACGTTTCTGCATGGAAAACAGTTAGTCTCTGATAGGGTGGGGGTTTTTAGCTCCTAGTCTGGAATGGGGTTGCAAAATCAAGCCGATCATGGTCTAGTATAGGTTAGTGGTTTCAATGTCTCAGCGGCACACCCCTACCGAAATATTTACAGAGTACCCCTTGGGTGCAATTTAACATAACTCCCGTATCTGATGGAGTGACCTCTTTTCGTAAAAAGGACCTTTCTAGCATGAAACTAGAAATCTGAGACCACTTCTTCTGGAAGTGCTAAGGCGTTCTAAACCAAAAGACTTGACTTGCCCGCGATGATGAGAGGAGAATATATTTCTGATTAAAATTAAAACTGCAGCAACAACAGCAGTTATAACAACAACAACGAGACTGATCTATGCAGGACGATCTGCCGTGTGTGAGCAGAAATGATGATAATGATGATAATGATGATGATGATGATGATGATGATGGTTATGGTGGCGATAATGATGATAATTATGATGATGATGATGATGATGATTATGACGGCGATAATGATGATAATTATAATGAAGACGATGGCGATCCGTAAAGATGATAATTATGATATGATGATGAAGATGATGATGTTTTTGTTATTGCTGTTGTTGCTGTTGATGCTGCTGCTGATGATGATGATAATGATTGGAGTGATGATGATAACTCGCTATTGTATGCCAGTTGCCTGACATACGATCTATAAGGATGATGGCTGCCCATCGGTTGGTGAACTCGCTAAAAAAGTTGCGAATTAACTAGGATCAGCAACACAACAGTCTGTCAGACAACGAAGAATATAAAAGCAGAAGCCGGTGACACAACGTAGAATGATTTTGCTGAAGGTATACTATATTTCGGCTGGCCAAGCCAGCCTTCTTCATGCAGGTACAATAAGAATTTTACATTGAGACGTGTTTTTATGTAACATATTTTCGTATTACCAGAAATACGCAAAACTAATTGACAGTGTAAATGATAAATAAGCATATGGTGAAATAAAATAACATAAAAGTTATGTTTCTTCGCGGATTTTCAGACCATCGGGATCAATTGTTCTGCCGTTTTGAATTAAAAATGCCTGTCATACTACGTGTTATTTATATGCTGTATCTAAACCGCAATGGCTGTTTATCATGATCATGTTACATTAGCTCTTCGTAATAGCGATTTAAACCATACAAAACTTTGTAATTTACCCTGACATATTCTCAGTAACCGTCCCATCCCCGTGCCTCCGGCTTCAAGGCTTTAAGTTAAGTAAGTTGCACTGGCGTCGAGGCCCCTTATGTGGATATGATTTAATTTCACACACTTTTCCTTGTATATACATAGCATACAAAATATAAAATAAACAATACTTAAAAAAATATCTTATGTACAATTCGACCCTAAAAAAATATATATTCTTAGCAGTGCTTCGACAGTAAGCTAACGCTAACTTTAGAAATGCCATCTGTTAATGGTTAAAATATTGACCACAAGCTGCTCCTCTTTTTTCTTCGTCCCCTGAGAGCGCGCAACCATTTTTCTATTTGCATGTAGTACTTTCTCGACAACTCGACCCACCCAGAAGAAAAAGGGGCCGCATGTTGTCTCCAAGAAGAAGTGTAGTTTATATTAAGTTTATAACCTTCAGCACCTCTACAACTAAATATAGTTGCCTGTGGAACGATTGTAATACTGCTCTTTACGGCTACGACACGACTGACTAATTGAAATCCGATTGCACTACGACTGTGGAACGAGTGAGACACGATTGTGATACGACTACTCTACGAATGCGTTATGACTGTGTTCTGACTCGCCATGGCTATGGAAAGATTTTGCCGCAACTGCGCCACAAATCAGTCTAGCCAGAAGCTTATAAGTACTTTTGAAATACGGTAGGGTACATAATTTTTATGGTGTCAATAAAATTGCTCATAAAAATTAGTAATTCAGCTTATAAAAAGGTAAAAGCAAGAGAAAATCATTTTCTCTTGGTAAAAGCTCCTGTTAAAAACTGCTAACGTTGCCATTTGATTCAATCTCTGATCTTCACTACAACAGCCTTTTGTACCACACCACAGTTATCATTCTTCATGGCAATCTTAATATATCCCTGATCACCCCAAGCTTTGGACCAGGAGTTCTTTATCAGCCAGTAAGGCTCACCCTTTTCCACTCCATAACCGACAGCTAAGGCCGCGTGGTCCAATGCGTGAGCTGGGGAAGAGAAAAATGAATTACTTTTACATTAGCGTGCGTTTATTTCTAAGGAGAGAAATTAATGTTAGTTTTCAATATCAGGTGTTCGCATTAAGTGATTTCGTCTCGTTTAGTTTTAACGTCATTTTTTTGCCATTAATCATAACTATAAAGGTTTTTATTATGCAGTTCGTGTGCCGTGCATGTTGTTTCGTCTGTCACAGCTGTAAATTTGCCCACCACTTAATGCATGCAGGCCACAACCCAACCTACGAAGCATATATAATAAATAAACACTAAAATTAACAATTGAGTTACTAGTGCGCTCTTTATTTCTCTATGCTAATACAACTTTCTGAAGCATTAACGAAGGAGCGCGATTGATATATCATCCTCTATGATTCGCGCCTGTATGAAATCGTGTTAGATTACTTATGAATAATACAAAAATGAAAAAAAATTCGCGCGAAGTAAGTGCCGGAAGTGCATTCCTGAAAAATTTTTTCAGAGTTTCCGTACAAAATTTGATTTGTCATTGCTTTACATGATATGCCTACAAAATTTTTCCTTGTCTCCACCAATCATGATCCAAAATCAAGATGTGTAATTTGCACTCAAAATCAAGATGTGTAATTTGCACTGGTGTTACACTTGACCTCGGCACTGCTCTCAGAATCGAGTAATTTTTTTCATGTGTATTATTAGTGTACTTACTGCATTCTGGGTCGTAATAAATTCCTGAGCCATAAAATTTAAATGATTTTGGTTGTGTGTTGATGAGTATACTGACAGGACCATAGAAAGCGATCGCTTGTTTCAGCTCGCTTGTATCGCCTTTTGTGACGTTCATGTAAAAGTCGAGCTTTGCTCCTGTTGTGGTGTTTTTAAAATGGCAGAATCCCTCCTAAAACGGCAAAACCACAATTAGTGTCCAGAAATTTAATTTACCTAACAAATAAGTGTTTATGAGTTTAGCCACTCGGACATATTCGCTAAAAATTACCAAAGCTTTAACTCCGGTTTCTGATCGAAGTGACCAGGAATATAGT
>JAHPZR010008396.1:40000-60000 GCA_019787425.1 Platygyra sinensis
ACACTTAAAATGTTGACGTCATATCTTCAGTTTAACAAATTGACGTCAGTTTTTCAAGCGTCTGTCCTGTAATAATATTCTCAAAGTATCCGGACCCGCAGACTAGTTTGACAATGCTATGAAGAAATTCACTGTCAATAACAGGACAGACGCATAAAAAAAACTGAAGTCGATTTGTTTTTTTACGATAACAATTTCTCAAGGTGTCCGCTTTCGCTCGTTGCCGCATCAAATAAATCATAGATTCGTCTGTCTGCCCGCCTATTGACCATGAAAATTAGCCAATGAACGCGCGGAAATTTCTGCAGTTATCGTAAAAGAACGCATCAAGGCAGAATCACGCGTCTCTGTTTGGCTGTGTTGTTTCAATGCAATCCTTACGCCCCTAACCTCCCCCTAAAGACATCTTGACATATGGCTCCTGACGCAGTACTTTTGGCCATTATATCTTTGGGGTTCTTCTTGAACTCAGTGCAGATAATCTGATAATATTCTCCCGGAAAACAACTTTGTTGTAAATTACTTAATTGTTCATTTAGATTAATTTAGATTCAAATATGGCAAACAAAGACGGTATTCATGGTAGCCATGGCAACTCTAACCTTAAGTTGTGTCGGTAGATGTCCTTTCGTGTCTCATGTTCTGTCTTTGAGATATAAGTCTTTTTGTATCTCGTCTTGAACGATTGAAACAAAGCATTTACCACGTCTTCATAGTGACGCATAGCAACTTGGTAATTCGAGCCCGGGCCACTATTTCTGATTCCACCCGTACTCTTGGAGACTGGTGAGGGTCGAGTCTCATTCTCCTTCTCCAGAGACCGCTGGGCACTCTTTGCAAATTGTGACGGATCAACAATGTTAGTATTAACCACTGGCATTTTGTTTAAGGACTGCAGTAGATATTGCAGAGGATCGGTCTCAGCAGTGGACGGAGTGGTCGTGACGTAATTTGACGAGTGTGACAGAGTATATGGAGACCCGGATGTACTGTGAGGCATAAATTCTACCATTGGATTTATTTCCCCAAGAGACTTCTCCAATTTCTCGTGCGAAAAATCGAAACATTGGAGATCTAAAAGAGAAAAAAGAATGTTATATACAATTAAATTCCAAGAGCCTGCGAAACTCGCCAAGGGCGTTGGTGTAATTTCATTAAGAGAGGAAATACAGCGAAGATGAGAACAGAAAAAGAGATATTGTCGAACTGATGAATGAAAACTCGTGAATATGTGCGGGTTTAGAAATGAAGGAATATCTTACATTTGTGTTTACAAGGCAATGCGTAGATCCTCGAAACGCTATTCTCAGAGTGCTAATCATATCTCAAACTTTTCCTCATCTTTGGCATCTTGACGTTTCCGTGTGATAGAGATAATACTACCTACACATGCGTACAAAGCACACCACTTGCGCGTTACAATAGCTTTTTTTCACGGTTAACAATTCTCATTACAATGCATTACATTGTACTCCAACATGGGTGCGAGGCAATTTCGGGAAGTTCTGTAGTTTCTGCTCGAAACTGGTTCGCATCCTTGTTGGCTTATATTGTAATATTTGTAATTGATAATAGTTAAACAAGAACTATTCGAGGCCCATTTCAGTAACCATTACTCAAATCTAGAAGGCTCTTGTAATCAAACTGGAACCAGGAGTTTTTGTTTCCGATTTTTGACTTTGTCTGAAGCGTCCTCCAGAGCATCGAACTTTCAGCCTTTGCTCACCAAAAACGCGCAAGCTCTGGAACGGGATTGATGCATTACGTCATACAAGCTTAAAATTCATTAAAAAATACTATAGTCTGATTCTTAGTTGGCCCGAGGTCCCTCGCTTTCACTCCTTCCTCAAAGAGCGAGCAATTTCGGAGCGCCTGAGAGTATTTAAAGGCTGGCAAATATACCTGTTGGAATATCAAATACTTTGTAACTGAATTTCCAAGCTTCAAATTCGTGATAGTCCAGGATGTAGTGATCATAATAGGATGACAGTAACGTATCATATCCCATCATTTCGTATCGCAGTGGTCTAGGCGGCCGGGTTTTACTCGTGTACAATGTGTACGTGTTGACTTTATCGTAAATTGTAAATGAATGTTCCCATTTGGCGCACTCTTCGCCGTTTAGTTCTGCATCACCAGTGTACTGAAATAAAACAAAAGTAATTACTCCATTGAAGAACACGCATGCAGTTGCCGCTTGTGTAACAAGTTGAAAAGTGACTGATAATGACATAATAACGGGGCAACTTTTAGCGTTAATCCGTATAGTGTACTCAATTCATTCATCGTTCCCAAAAAAGGGGAAGTTTTTCAACCAACCAGGGCCAGGATAAACAACAAAACCAATGAATTGTAATTTGGTTTGCGCACGTTTTCCGTCCCTATGCGTGGCGCGGCTTCCACGTTTGATGCATGGCCTGACATAGCTCGCACTGAGTTCTCGATGTCTTCATGCCGAAACTAGTAATTGACCGTTTCTGATTTGAAGGCCTTATTTTATTGGATGTACAGTGTACTCATTGAATGATAGGTGTATACTTTGTGCTAAAATTCATTGGCCATTAAAATCAATCGATCAAGTGAAAAGGTTGAAGAGAAGTTAAGGTTGAAAGTCTTTTATATTCCCTACCTTAAAATATGACGGCGCTGGTATAATGCTCTGCGCTTTGATTGGAAATTTTTTTGATCCTCTTCTGTGCATGCATCCTGTGAATGTTTCCTGTTTCGCCTCAGAGTATTCAGGAACAATTTTGCAGGCAAACCCGTGCCTACCAAGATCCTCGCGCTGAAATGTCCTGTCCATCCCTGACACAAACAATAAACAATTAGTGGATGAGGTTGAGCATGATATCATGAATTATCAAAACCGAGGTCTGTGTTACAGTGGAACCTCGATTTAACGAAGTCGCTGGGGACCGGCCAAATTTGTTCGTTAAATGGAGGGTTCGTTATATCGAAAACCTCGATATAACGAATTTGAGGGGGAAACGACCAAAATGTTCGTTATATCGAGGTCATAGTGAATGATTGATTTGTAACACAGGTGACTTCTGTGGAAATACTATAATGCCAATGTCTATGGCAAATAATAAGCCGTTGACTGATAGGTTGCTGTCTCTTTACCATAAGGAGTAAAGGATTGCTGCTGACTGTTGATCTGTTCAGCGTTTGTGTTCTGTCGCGTGTTGACATTGTAATTCGTTATATCGAGGTAAATTTCACGTTTGGGCTTCCGGATTATGTTCGTTATATCGAGGACTTCGTTAAATAGAGGTTCGTTAAATCGAGGTTCCACTGTACCTGCCGAAGCCGAAGGCTGAGGCAGATAACACAGACACGAAGTTTTGATAATTCATGATATCATGCGAAAACCGAATTCAATAATTGTTTTATTATACATTTTTCACATAATTCATCCTCAGAAACAGATGCAAAGCGTTCAGCCATTTTGTTTCTGAAGAGAACACTCCAAGGGGCTTGGTAACCAGGCAGACGTTGAACGCAACATCTGCAGCAGATATTTCATTTATCATGTCAAGTTCACAAGCTATTGTGAATCGATTGACTGCTCTCGACCAATCAGATTTTTCATAGTAATTCTGATGTATAATAATAAAAAATTATTGGATGAGGCGTTTGTGATAACCAGAATAATCAAAGTCGAGGTAAGGGTTATCAGCCGAAGCCGAAGGCTGAGGCTGATAATCATTACAGCTAGAGACCTTAATTGGTTATTATGGATATCACAAAAACCGAATCTAATAATTGTTTTATTATACATTGAACGAAAAAAATGGAAGTCATGTTTTTGCTACTTCACTCTCTGGAACACAAAGTGCGCGAACTTGGCATAATTACCCATGACCTTGAGTGTCCTTGACATGATAATTGTATAATCTGCAGTTATGACGCCACGGGCGCTGATTTCAAAAATTCACTGTGCGCTTTCGGCCAATCAGAAAAGAGTTAGAGAGTTCAATGTATAATAATTGACCATATTCGTATCCTCGGTATAGGACTGGAACTAATTTGCTCCGGAGGCTGATGAGAGAAGTGTTTTCAAATGCAAATGACATTGATTTCTTTTTAACGATATTTCCCTGCATGAATACGGTCTATTCAAATTTGAGATTACATAGAGGAGGAAAACGAGTGGAGCGGGTTTGCTATACTGGTCCACTTGTTAACATATCACCCAAAGCTTCTAAGAACGAACCATACAGAAACAAAAGGACCCATTCAAATTCAATGAGATGCAAATGAGTGGCCCGGTATTCTACGATGTAACCTTTCAACGCATGGAGGGGGAAAATCTGCAGTAAGCAAGGAGAAAGCCAACACCAAATTCGAACCACTTAAACCTGCCTGGGTCTGAATGTTACTCCTCCCACAAAAGGTGTGTAAGCGGGGGAGGGAAAGGTTAGGTGGGGGGAAAGGGGTTACACAGACGTTCCGTCCGTCGGTTATCCCTTTTGCCCCGAGTCGATTGCAGCCAAAAAGCAATTTCTCCAACGCTTGTCAAATATTGAACAGTTAATCTTACCGTTATAGTAATCAACTCTGCTCATCTTTTTCGTTTTGGAGTACCAAGCCTCAAAAGGCTCCACAATGTCTCCATAAGGAAGCGATAGCACGCCTTTGGTGTGGTAATCATCCGGGAACTGTAGAATCTCCTCAACGGTGAACACGTGACGCGTCATACGCTTCCCGAGAGGAATATGGTCGTTTTCATGATCTTGATGCAAGTCGTAATAAACGATTCCTGTTCAAATAATAATAACTATAATTTTAGGCTTTTGTTCACACGCTTACCAAGATTCTTGAATACTCCTATGCAGTTTTAACCCATTGCAGGATACAGCCGTTTGTAGCTGCAGAATGGTACCAGAAAGGGTTTGTTGCAAGCAAATTCCACACAATTTGTTTTGTTTTAAAATTATAAAAGGAAGAACCTGTAGTCATTTTTTCCCGAACAATTTGCGACAGAATTAAATGCGGACTTAAAGACTTTTTGTGGAAATTTTTTGTTTTCATTTGCGGCTATTTTTAGATTAAAATACTTAATGTCATGCGATTAACTACAGTAGTCATAACTCTGCGCCATTTTTGTTGACCGTTTGAAAATGGCGGCCAAACACTGCAAACTGGTTGAGGATTTAAAAAGAGTATAGTTTTGCCAGTTCGGATATATTTTGCGATTTCGGAGACATTTGCAATGTTATGACATATTCTCATCAGTAAGAGAACTATTATTTACGTTTCAAATAAGTAGAGTCTATGATAGTTTACATTATTAAATAACAGCAGTTGGGGTAAAAATATACACCTAAAATACGCACCGAAACCAATGAAAGGCAGGTAGAAATTATATTTTAAAAAGTGAGTAAGGGATTCGAATTTCGTAAGATTTCTCTGTTCGTCAATCGCACATTATAGACACTCGGCTAACAAAAACTTTAATACCTTCATCTACCTTTAAAATTTCAGCACTTGCTGGGAACAATAGATGTCAGCCATTTAAGCTTATTGCATTGAATCTGAGGTAACAATTTGCACTTACCAGCTACGAAAATCAAGCTAAGCAGTAGCGCACGTCGGCGTAAGTTCCGAGTCTTATTTACAGTTGACTTGAACCACGACGGCAACTTCAACATAAATGTCAACCAAATATCGACTCAATAACCGCAGTCCTCGCATCGGGAAACCAATCCTTGACTGCACATTCGCCCAAGAATGTAGTCCTGATTAGGTTTTTGCATGATTTTCCTCAACAAGATGCTTAAGCTGAATCTCATGAGCAGCAGAAATCATTTTCATGGAGATCCAGTTGGCTTGGGTGTGGCTTTTGTAAGATCATTCGTGTGGAAGTAATTTTGGTGCAGTGATTGTGATTTTCGCGCCATAGTCACAAACTCTTTGAGCGACTGACGAAATGTTTTGTCTTATTTCACTCAAGTGTCTGAAATGGCCTTCTCAAAATGCAACCTGCTGGTTGCGGAGAACCTTAAAATGATCGTCAAACTGAATATTATCATTGAGCAATTGATGGAACTTTTGGATGTAATTCTTGTGTTTTATTTTCTCTTTTTCTGCCTGATGCGAAAATTTCTTGTCTTTCGACTGTCGATCATTAGAAATCACAATTTGCCACCTGCTGAAGGACAGGTGCCGGGCTTGATACAAATTCCGATCAAAGCGAAGGGAACAGGTGATCGATGAGATTGAAAGAAAATATCTGCGCTAAGAGCTAAGCGATATTCTCTTGATTCCTCACTTAACTCTAAAAACTAACAAAGAGATATGAAACCTCGCTCCCAGGGCTTTTCAAGTTTCTAAGTGAAATCCTAGGAACGAGGTTGATAGATACTGGTAAGCGCGCGAAATGGCAAGCAAGATTCATTTCATCTTGCGCGGATTTTTTTCTTCGTTTATTCCCTGCTCAAGCCAAGTTGATCCCATCATGATCAATTAATGTTAACTTGCTTTATATCTGTCTTCTAATTAATTGAACCACGGTGTGTATATCTTTCAAATTTCAAGTAAAACCTATTGAACAGCGTCTTTAGGGCTCTTTTGTATTCTATCTGTTCGCTTTAATTTTCTAGTTACACAAAACAGGGTTTTAAAGTTTAAAAAAGAACAATAAAAAATTAATAAAAGTTGGACTCTTGTCAAGTGAGCAGTGCTCCTTCTGTGAAACTTTTACATCTCTTTTGGGAATGTCCAAAAACCAAAGTATTCTGGAACGAAGTTATAAAATGGTTAGGTATCTTTTCCTGTCTCTTGACAAAAAGTTTTTCCCCTCAGTTATGTTTGGGTTTTGCGGATGACACTACAACCCTCCTCCTTCACCACGCCTTCCTAATTGCCATATATTACATTTTTTGAGCTACCCAATGCACCACCTCCGCCCGCTAGAACTTTTCATTCGGAATTTTCTCATTCTGTAAGGATTTCATAGTATTAGCTTTTTTTTTCTGAGAACTGTGAAGAAATTGATCCGACAAGGGGTGCAACTTAAGCATCCGAAAAAGTAAATTCACAATTTAAGTAATGGTCATAGGAATTAGTGGAGTCTAATTCAGTCTGTAATCATACGAGTGATAACAAAATCGGACGATCGCGCAGCGGGAGTCCGATTTGTTTATCACGAGTATGATTACAGACTGAGTTGGACGACACGAAGTCCTATTATCAATTAATCATAAAAAATTACAATTTCCGAGAAAAATAAATATAGCCAAGTTATGAAAAAAGGGGAAAATTTGTATTAAAATACTGTCAAAGGAGGCGTAAACATTCTAAATGTCAAAATAAGAAGAAAACTGTGTTGCGCAAAGTTTGTTCGTTAAAGAAAACTTAGTGGATATTTGTTTTTGCGCGAAAAAGTACTTAAAACTTCCATACGTTTCGAGGCTGCTGCTGCGCTAGTCAGCGCGCGCAAGTAATTTCAAATTCAAAATTTTAGTTTTAATTTGAACGTTATATCACGCGCACAGCAAACAGTTGCTTTTTATCCACTGATGAAGAGGCAGCAGCCTCGAAACGTATGGATGTTTTAAGTACTTTTTCGCGCAAAAACAAATATCCACTAAGTAAACATTCTAAGCTACCGAAAAAAAACACAAAAGCAAGCGCGCGCGCACGCAGCACGTCATTACAACTTTGAATGTGATTGGTTGATTTAAACTACATCTTTGAATGTAATTGGCTTATTGAACTGTCCGATAACAAACTGTCCAATAACAAACTATCCAGTAACAAACTGTCCGATAACAACTTGGAAAGCGAATTAGTGGAAAATAGTAATTTTTTAGACCAATCACAAGCGAGGAAATTGTAATTTTTATGATAAACATGCGTAACGACTCACCGAGTAAGAAAAAATGAGTAAGAAATCGTAAAACACAGGGGAAAATTCAAGAAATGGTCCCATCATAGTTTGCGCGCGCTTAAATTATTTGCTTCGTTATAGTTCAATTATGACGCAATGAGTCTACTTAGCTGAACCTGGCAAAAAACTCGTTTAACGACCGTTCGCATTCTTGTCTGCGGAGTGTTCTCAATAATCTAGAGAACCCTGTTCAGAAACAACAACAAAATTATTTTCAAAACAAAAGTCACTGGTAAAGTTAAAATACGACGAATTGAAAGAGGTAAGAAAACGAAAGAAAAACAATTAGAATAGTACGTATGGGTTATTGACCAAGTGTGAGGTCAAGATGGCTGGATATTGGCCAAGTTCTTTTTTTGCGTGTTTATGGACCGAGACGAAGTCGTGGTCCATAAACTCGCAAAAAAAAAAGAACGAGGCCAATATCAAGCCATCTTGACCGAACAAACTTGGTCAATAAAGGATTTATTATATGGCTTTTGGTGAAATTTTGCTTTCGGGATGCAGCGGGTAGTCCCGAGCGGGCAAGATGGCTCCATCTTGCCCGCTCGGGTAGCCAATCACAACGCGCGATTTGGTTCATCTTGCCCGCTCACGGAGCTAGCCATATAATGAGTAAGGTTAAAAAACACTCTGTTTCCGTGGGTGACGGTTGTGAAATTTCTTAAGACTCTTAACTAATTAACACGCAGCAAACAAAGCAGGCGCTAAACATACGCCTTTACTAGCTTCTTTCTACCGATCATTAAGCTCAGAATGTTCCAACTCGTAAAAATGCATGGTTTATATTGCGCTTTTAATATCTAAAGTAGTTTTCAGAAATCATGTTTAGCTGATTTTGCACAGAGTATCCCTTTTAGACTTTTCCTATTTGCATTTAAGCTCATACAGTGTAATTCGTCTTCTTCAGACGAGTAGACTTCAGTTGGCAACTCAGTGCGTCAACGTTGCGTCAAACGTCAGTTGCGTCGAACTTATCATGAACTTAATTTGCTCATTTTAGTTTCTCTCATGTGAAGTTCGACGTTTAACCCAAGCCTAAGTTATTAAACCGTCTGGCTAATCCTAATCTCGCCTCTAGAGACGAAATTTTGGTTGATCTTGAAGAGGAGGTATCTTCAGTTGACATGTATTGATATAATTTGAACCAATCTTACCAGATGACTTGCCAGTGAGCGGTACAACATCCGAGGTCAGAAGCCACCTGAAGGACGAAGCGCTCTTCTCATTCAAAGTCACTTGTCAGCAGTCAACAGAAGAGACAATAGAACCAATCAGAAATAATCAGCACGCAAAAGTTGACTCTGATTTAACAGTTCCCGTTTATGATGATCAAAAATGCCAATTAGCGATTCAACAAGATCTCGACCACACAACATCAGTGTCAACTTCCTTACCCCGAGAACGGCGACCAACTACATCTATAGAAATGTGTGATGAAAGACCTTCGATGGCTGATAACGTCAAGAATCTCAAGACCGTTTCAAAAGAATGCCAGTACTTCGCTGAGTGTACAACTCTTCCTTCGCCACTTGATGAAAGCGTATACGATAGCTACAAGTCCAGTAAAGATCACAAAGTAAAACTCGATGCTTCGGAAGATGGGTTATACCTTAATTGGAATGCCCAAAGCCATTTTGAATTGATGAATGAAAGTAAGTGCTTGTAGATTGTTTAAACGAGTTGAATCGACGAGGATTGTAGGGTCATACACTTCAAACTAAGACTTACAAAGCTTTTAAAAAAAGAAGGTATTAGGTCTTGGGCTGAGTCTAAACAGTTTCCAGGACATTCAAGACTTAGATTGTGATGCACTATTATAACCACTCTTAACTTCTCCTGGGTTTCACCGAACCGTTTTTGAATTTTAAGCACTCCAAGCGAAAATTAAGGGTCTCTTAAACAGTTTATACTGTTTCTTTGGTTAACCGACTCTGTCACGAAAATGATGACCACGTGTTCATCTATAACTGGGGAGTCAATTTGATACCATGATTGTGGCATCAAGTGATAAACAGTGTTTTTTATAATACCTCATCAAATATTTCAGTCTTGAAAAGTGCTGGAATCCGTATTGAGCCAGCTTAAGTCTATATAATCTGGTCTCACAAATGGCTGAATTGCTAATATTGCGAGGAATAAGCAAATGAATGAGCCAATGAAGGAACGAACTGACGAACAAATGGGCGGACGAACGAAATGCAGCAAGTGGACCAGTGCGATCCATATCAGAGCGATCTATCTGATGCGTCTTTCCGAATATTATGGTCTGCAACATCATTGAATTTTTTCACGAATTTGCAAGCTGCCTCTGTCGGTAATTCCGAAGAACGAGCGTGTAACTAAGAAAAAGCACATAAATAATAGCGCTTTATGTTTAAAAATGTATTTTAAAGGCTTCTTGTCGGTTGTAAATTGATACCCTAATCAGAGAAAAGCACGTTAGAGCGGTTTTCTTTTGAGTGTCGAAACGCAATTGGTTTGCATCAACTACGCTACATACATACATACATACATACATGTACACCTTTATTCAAAAAATTTTGAAAAGGAGAGTTTGTTTTTTTTACGCTACATGATTGGCTTAACATTCTGGCGCCACTTTTTCATCCAATCAGAAGTAGAACAACAATCAATAATGACAAGCTTGCATTGGTTTTACTTTTAATAACAATGATGTAAACCCTTTGAGCTGTGAAATGGTTCCCTACATTCTCTGTCTTCTTTGTGATTGGGTAGAGTGACTACCTTGGTTTTGGTTTTACAACACTCAATAGATCAATATTGATGTATCAAAATTCAGCCTAAAACAGATTCTCAGCTCCGACTATTGCATTTTTAGTAAATTCTCAGCTCCGACTATTGCATTTCTAGCTTTTTGATTGCTAAAAAACTCCGACGATGAGCCAGTAGTCGGAGTTTTACGTCATATGGAAAATAGTGCGCCAAGTTTAAAATTTTTCGCTTTGTAAAATTGTGGAAATAAAAATCGGCGGCAAAACCCGGTTTGAGAATTTACTAAAACAATTATTCCATTCGCCCTTGTTGGATATGAAGCGATTATAACCAACTCGCGCTACGCGCTTGTTGGTTATTTTATCACTTGATATCCAACGCGGGCTCATGGAATAATTGTTATAGACTCCAGCACGAGGCGCCGGGGAATAAGCCCTTACAAACTCTGTACTGAGGTCTATAAACCTTATTCCAAAATGGCGGCCATTTTAGTATTCTTTTGTTTACTTGAAAATAAGCCTTTGTTGCCTCGTTTAAAGGAAAATATTTTTTTTGAATTCCGAGTTTAAGAACCAGGTAAGAAAGGCTAATTTACAAGTAACAAAAAAAAAAATGGCGACCATTTTGGAATAAGGTGTATTGTTTTGGTTGAATTTTAATATGTGGAAATTAATTGGTCCATTGAAAACTCTATCTGCACCATCAGATTGACTCAATTGACCTTTAATTCACTTTTTCTTCAGTAAAAACAGATTGGCCAGCTATTGGAGTGAAGTCATTTGCAGCAGAAAATAAGAGTAAGTTTCCTATGGCTGTTTGAGGTGTTAAAGAGTTTGGCTTGGACAAGATTATCGAGAAACTGATGAAATTGACATTAACACCCAAGTTTAGAACGAGCTTTGTCTTAAAAATCACAATCGGCAAATCAATTATTTAATTTGGAATTCAGTGGCCCAAATTCCAAGAAACAAATAACACTAATTATGTTAAAAGTGAATTGATGAACATGACACGAGAGTGGGGCATGTACAAAGAAAAAATCTGAGGCTCCAACAGGAATCGAACCCATGACCTCCCGAACAGCAGGCGGGTTGGCGCTCTATCCACTGAGGTACGGGAACTAATAAAGAGCAAGGTCATGGAAAGCAAGCTCAGTGGATAGATCGCCCACCAGGTATTCGGCAGTTTATCGGTTCGACAATGTACCCTCAGCGCACTTAAATGGATCATTTTCTTTCAAGGATCTCGACGACAATTAAATTACTTTTTTCACCACAAAGTTAAACTTTTCGCCTTTTCTTTTCTCAAATTTTGTTACTGCTATGATTAATTGGTAACAGGACTTCGTGTCGTCCAATTTGTTCTGTAATCATACTCGTGATTACTGCGCCTTTCAATAACACGCGGACTCTAAAATTTGAAGCTCAACCGACAAATGGGTTTTTCGCTGCCGTCAATCAAATGTTCGGCGGCTCCTCCTAGCTTCCGACTACTGCCGAACACTGTTTCGTTATCTGAACTGTGGTAAACGATTTGATTACGGCACGCTCGAAAGTAGCCGGAAGCTGGGAGGAGTCGCCGAACATTTGATTGACGGCAGCTAAAAACGCATTTGTCGGTTGAGCTTTGAATGTTAGAGTCCGCATGTTATTGAAAGGCGCAGTAAACAAATGTGACTCCCGATTCGCGGTCGTACGATTCTGTTTACCATTCGTATGTGTGGTATTAAGCACGAAATAACGTGTTTCAGCAATTTCCAAACACTGAGAAGAGAGCTGAAAATACGATCGACGCGGACTATTTTGGACGAACTTTGAGGTGTTTGGAAACGTAATCAAAAACTCCCTTGAGTGTTTGATACATCTTCAAAATTAAAACTAAAACTAAGGTGAAAACGGAGAAATGAAATCGTAAAATCTATGCTAATTAAAGGGGCATGTCACGGTATTTTAGCGTCACTTTACAATGCCGAAATATGTTCCTGCATCAATGGAAACTCAAAAATAATGATGCAGTTTTGTTACCTAGGACTTTATCACTACACCGAAACCATTTATTTCTGCCTTTCACTTAGCATGGCAAGGATGGAAATGGATTGAAATTTGAAAAAAACTAGCCAGTTTTTTCGAATTCTAGAACCAATCCTTGAAAATATTGCCAGAAATTCATTATGGTTTGCTCTCTGAGCCACCATTCGTTTATGATATGTTTCTGTTAGTTCATTTGAGCATTTTGGGAACGACGAAAGGTACCAGGTAAAGATTTCAGCGACGAATGAAGCTGAAAACAGCAAAACTCCCGTGACAGTGCTCCTTTAAGATAAGATATTTTGCTTTGTTTAATCTTCATGAATTATTAATGAGTTTCAGAAGATTACTTGACCGAAAAGGAGTTCACACTTACTCATAACAATAAAATTTCTACGCGCACGCGCATATTGTTGAAGTTGCTTTTCAATTCGACAGTAATGCCATATCAGTCGACCTTGTCTCTGTTTACCATGGTCAAGCAAGCACACCTGCTATCTGAAGAACAACTTGAACAAATAAAAGAATCGGAATTCAACGAACACTTTGACCAGTGTTACAGACCAACCTTGAAGAGATGCAACCCTTCGCGCGAAGCATTTGGCTCACCAACCGAGAAGTTCTCTAAAACGGCTCAAGATGTCAAAATCAGAAATTCCCGTGAAGATGGCGAGTTCTTTTCCCAAGAGAAAACTAGTGACGATTGCAAAGACGCTTCTTGCATTTACGCTGACCAGGAAGTACCTGTTCAGGATGAGGAAGTAACCAACAACTCCACGGGACAGGCACTGAAACTTGTAGACGAACAAATGTCTGGCAACCCTGTTTCGAAAATTAGCTCGTTCGGTGATAGACCATCGTTTAATTCCGAAAAAAGTTACAACTTGAACTGGCTAACTTCGACAGGACGTAACCTTGAAAATGCACCTTTCTACGAAGAGCCGAAAAAAGGACCGTGTACCAAATCATTTGGCTTAACATTTTCCCAAAGAGCTCATGGACGTTTGTTGAGTGTCAATTCCGGGGAGAAAGAAAGTTCGTCTGCATATGGAGCAGCGGAAGCTTTTTCAATGAACGCCGAACAGGGAAGTGGTGAAACACGCCTGACCGACCAGCCAGGGAAAAACTCAGAACTCTTAGAAAAACCGCAGATAATGATAATCACAAACGAGGAGGATCCAAGTCATGATAAAGTCAAAGTAGTGCTTAGTCAATCGCTTATCACTGATAACATCCCATACAAGTATCCTCCATTACCTGAGAAGGCTCCAAATAACACTGGCTTGTGCTTGTCTCTGCACGTGATATGTGAAAGAGCACTTATAACTGACGTAAGTATTTACTTATTTATTTATTTATTTATTTATTTATTTATTCGTTCGTTCACTCAGCAAATATGATTACAATTTACCTTCGAAGTCGAGCAATAATACGCTTTAGATGAAACGGCTCATTGTGTCCGCTTGCTACTCGTGTCTGTCTGCCAAGAGAAACATTAATTTACTTCTGATCGCTGTTGTTCGAAGGCTGGATAACTCTATCCACCGGATAAATCGCTCTCCAGTGGATAAGTGTTAACAAAACAAACCACGCTATCCACTGGATAGTGATTTATCCGGTGGATAACATTATCTAGTTTTCGAACAACCAGGGCCAGAACATTTTAAAAGTAACAGAATTACTGCCGCCCTAGAAAGATCTCAGGTATGCGAACTTTACAAAAGTTTGCTGGAACTCAGTCTTCCCCCAAGAAGCCCCATGAACGTCCTAAGTGGTTGTATATGTACAACATGGACACAAGAAAAGTTCGTATAGGGGCTATGCTTATAATGGACAACGCTTAAAAATGTCATAGTAATAAAGTAGCTGCGAAAAGTAGATCTTGCCAGGTTCTACTGTTCAATGGCACGTAAATTCAAGAGACCTGTTGATTGGATGAATGTATGATTAGGAATTATAGGGAGGCTCCAAAATATGTTTAACTTGATCACTCCCAAGCAAAAAAATAATAAGAGGAATGGTTTCTCAGTGTCATCTCCTTAACACATTAAATCTCGTTTATAGATCGTGCCTGGCTGCAATGAACAGTTGAAACCTGACGACAAATACATGTCTATGGCAACACCCACCTTCCTGTGGAAAAGTGAACTTTCCTATCACGGCCAGCCAGCACCAGCTTTGGGACCTACCAATGATGAAGCATCAAATGAACCAAGTAAGACCGTTTTTTGTAGTACAATCCACCGTGGCGAAACAAAGTCCTAGATTCTCCCACTTTGTGGTGACTTCTAAAAATATCTACTTTCATCACCCCAGGAAGTCCAGAGCTCGTCACCGACATACCCCGCCTCTCGATAGCAAAATCATACTTGACGTGATTGAAGAGTACAGGCGAATAGTCAGGGAAACTTGATGAAACACTTAACGGCTACCAGTAAACCAACGTGCCTCACTACAGAATTGAATATCTCTTGTAAACCGTCGATTCTTCAATCTTAAGGACTGCAATAGCCTTTCTAACTGAATTGTGGTCAGCTTTTAGTCAACTGTTTTTCTTGTCCAATCTAAGGGAATAAAGTCGATGAAGACGGCGAAAACACGGAGCCGGGGATGACATTGAGGAAGGACCATCACACCTAATCAGGCCTTTAGAAAAGACCACATGCAATTGACCACTTCGGCTTGACTATCAAGAAAGCACTGTAACAAACGATTACATCCTTACTTCAAGAAACACTCCAATGAAAAACCAAGCAGATGCTAACATTGTCCTGGTCAACAGAAAAGATGAACAATCATTAGTGCTCATAGAATGCACAATTTTGTCGTTTGACCCTTTCCGAGTGCCTTTGTTTTCACTGGATATATTCTAGTCAAACGTCGCCTGAGGCTCTTGTTCCTAACGAATTAAGTCGCTCTTTAATTAATCCGTGGGATTAAAGAACATAGGGACAACAATGTAAAAGGATGTGTTTCTATACGGACATAATAAATGTATTGTTAAGAGAGAAATTTTGACGCTGTTTCACTTTTGTGCTTCAAGTAATAAATTCATGTCATATAACATCTTCTGCCAGCAAGAGTATTACCAGTAGTCCTTTAACTTGCGGGGTCAACACTTTTACCCTGTTTCGACCAACACAAAAATAGCACAAAAATAGCTTTATTGCACTTTTCGTTCAAAGATCATTTACGTTATTAGTTTCTGAACTCTAAACTGATAAAGCGACTGAGTGCTTACAATGCATACGAAGTAGCCGGTTATCCGGGATGACCGTCGCATAGTTTTTTTTTTCAAATCAGCAAAACAACCGAAATAAATGGCGCTTGTATTTATAATTTAGCTTCTGGTCGATTTCCCTTAATGGAGGACTAGAAAAAAAAGGAAGGCCTTCTCTTTTTTTCTAGTTTTCCGTCATGTCATTATGTCGTTATGTTGCTTGTGTGAGCTAGCTAGGCTAAGTAGACCAAAGGAGAAGGTCTAACGGCTTTGAAATGCCGAGACTTCAGCTTCCCTTCTTGATGTTATTTTCAAGGAAAAAAAATCAGTTTTGTAGGTACTCAAACAAGTCGAGCACATGGTGGATATTGCAGGGAGGTCGAGGGGGTGAGAGGTAGATTAAGAGGGATTACTAGGTGACGAAAACTTGGCTGAACAGGGTACGGGAGGCGGACACGGAGGGAGGTAGCTTAGGAGAAATGTAGAAGTCGACGGGAACCTGAGAGAACGAGAGGAAGGAGCGAGAGGAAGAGGGCAGCTCCCTTGTATTTATCCTTCTCCCTCCTATCAGCCCCCTTTACTAGAAATTCTCTCCACACCCCTCAAAACTGCCTCCCCTCTTTCACCCGTTTCTTTCTTTTCCCCTTATTCTCCCAGGTTCTTCTTCTTTCTATCTTTCTCTTAAGCCACTTCAACTCCATTTCCACTTCCTGTACCCCATTCTCCAAAGTTTCTGCTTCCCGGGAACTCCTCTTAATCTGCATCCCATCTCCTCCTCCCTGCAATACCTTTCTTGAGCCTGTATTTTTTTTTTTAAAATTTTTGCCCACTGATAATTTCTGCTCCTAAACAATAACATCACCTAATATTTCCAAAATTCTGGAAGAAACACAGCCTTAGTGCTATTTTGTTTACAGGTAGGCCTATAACCAGGGGACCTTAGAAGTTGGATGACTTAGGTGATATAGGTGGCATTTACCGTAGCTTACCCAAACTTAAAAGTTTTCAACCTATATGCAATGTGCGCACCTAAGTTCTTGAGTGACCATTGAGAACAATCTGTTTTAGGTGGTTCCAAATACTTCGTGGATAACCCGGGCAGTGGTACTTGAAAGTACGGCACAACGCTGCTTTGATTTTATTGAGAAAAAATAGCCCACTGAATCAGGGTTTCTGGTAAAAAGTTTTAGAATCACAAGTTGAAGTATTTTCATTTAGGGAGCTGGGAGGAGCTTTTTTTAATGTTTAAGTTGGTGTACAGATAATCTTTTCGTTTAGCCAACAGTTAGTCTATTTACCAAATTGACGTCAGTTTTTCATGCGTCCGTCCTGTTATTGATCATGAATTTCGTCATTACATTGTCAAAGTATCTGTAGATCCATAGTGAGACTACTTTGACATTGTTATGACGAAATTATAATTAGCTGTGAGTCAAGTCAAGTCAAGTCAATTTTTATTTAAACTGACACAAAAATATTTAATTAATACAAATTAATGCTTTAAAAATATAAAAATCAAGAGATTGGTAAGGAAAAGAAAATGTACAATTGCAGGTCTCGTTTTCTACGAGCGATAGTCAACTCGGCTGCGCCTCGTTGACTATCTGCTCGTAGAAAACTCGGGCTCGTAGTCTAATTGTTAAATAGAAACTCGAGTGGAAGTTTGGGAGAACGTGAAATGCTGTGGGAACACGAGCCGCAGGCAAGTGTTTCCACAGCTTTTCCGAGTTCTCCCAAACTTTCACGAGTGTTTCTATAACCCGATAGAAACACGGAGTACGTGTTTAGAAAACTCCGCGACGAGAAAAAGGAAAACAACTTGTTAACTTTGATCATGAAAATGTAAATTCTCTTTGCTCGTGCCATCACTACGTCAACAGCGCGTGCTAGTTCTCTGTCTCCATCGAGTTACACAAACACGATTTTTAACCAATCCGCGCGTGCTTTCTCAGGACTGTTTTCTAATTAACAATTAGACTACGAGGGCGAGTAGTCTAATTGTTTTAGTATAAAGTTACCGTAGTCTCATTGTATAAAAAGAAAAAAATGTCAAGTAACGCGTAGACAAGAACTGTTTTATTGCCCCCGCAGGGTTTTGGCCCAGAGGCCAAAACCCGAGGAGGCATTATAGTCTCCCCCGCGTATACGTATAAAGGATGTGTGAAATACTGGTGTAGTATGCGATTCAATCCCGATTTGATGAAACTAGGTGCGCACGGTGGTCCCGGTTAATTTTTCAGTCAGTTCGCAAGGTAATGCCACCACAGGGAGCCCATACAAGCAGTGTGTCTGTTTATGTTCGAAATACTAGTAATAGTTATCACTAAAGCTGCCCCCGCTTTCTTTTATTTCTGCTGATTGAAAACAGCAATACTAAACGTTATTGTATGAACTGAAATTTTATATTTTTTTGTAAACTATGTCACTCATACTGTTCAAGTAACTTAGGCATCTTCTCATAAATATGAAACAAACCAATTGTCTTGATATACATTCCTGTTTAAAAATATATTATATAACAATATCGAGGCTGAAATTTGCTAAATTTTTAGAATATTTTAAGAATAAAGCCGAGGCTGAGATTTCGAAAAGGATAGATATAATTTTGTGTGTTCACACCACAAGCTAATAAAACAGAGAATCGATGACTGAGATTGTTTTCGTTTACATTCAGTCCATCACAAAAATATCTGAGTAAAAGTCAGACATTTGTCAATGATTAGCGACTGTACACCAACACAGTGCGAATCGGCTGTTTGTTTCTCGGCAGAGATATTTCTCAGCGGTGTTGCAGTTTTATGATATTACAGTTTTAAGTGATTACACTCAATTGCCCTTGACATAGTTGAAAAAAATCGAGTACTTTCGTTTCCATCACGCTATTTCTCTGCGAAATACTTTTTTCAAAGCCAAAACGGCCAAGTGTTGTTTGACGTGACATATTGGCCCCGCTGACGGTGGAGCACATGCACAATAATTTAACGCGATCCGGATCCAGATACCAAACACTTGTAATATTCTAAAACGGAAATATCATAAGCTATAATGTAAGAATAATACAAGAATATTTTCAGCCTAAAATCGGCAGAGAAATAAGAATATTCAGCCTGGGCCGGAAAAATAACATTGTTATGAAAGAAAAGAGGGTACGAGAAAACGTATCTCGAAAGCAGAACAGAAGTGAGATGTAAACAGAAGTATCGCTTTACAGTCGGCATATATGTAAATTAGTCAAGCTTTTTGCCCTCAACGAAAACGCCGCAAAACATTCACATTTACATTTGGATCCCTGCCAGTCACCCAGTCGTCACTTGGGCTCTACGCCACATAAGATTACTCAGTAAAAATAAGCCATCCAAATAAACGAAATGCCAAAGGAATATTTCAAACTAGCTAACATTTGAGAGAGCCTAAAACATATCTTGCAATATCAAGAGAAAAAAACCGGCAAAAAACAGTGGTGTCAACTACAGGCAAATTACACGCGGATAACAGCGGAAGCCACACAGACATATGGAATTCAGCACAAGATAGAGTCTAGAAAATTGTTGGAGCTCCAACTTGTTTCAGTTGGATCGAGTCTGTCGACCCCGTTGCTGATTTGTGTCTAACGAATCAAATTTTGTACCGAATAATTTTATTCAGTGCTGTTGAATGCTTTTGAATTCAAATAAATCACTGAACTGCAAAATAATCACCGTGAAATGCTGCTCAAAGACGTGAACTCCTGGTTTGAAAGGCTGCTATAGCTAAAGATGGCGTAACGCCTCGCAACGCGACTTCGTGGTTGCAAAACCTTGACACGCTGCTAGAAGATGGCAAAACACGAACTCGTGATTGAAATGCTGCTAGATAATAGCGAAATGCAAACTCGCGGTTGGAAACTTTAAAACACTGCTAGAAAGAACTCGAAATGCTGGTAGAAGACGACGAAACGCAACCTCTCGCTCGCAAGACCTTGAAGCACTGCTCGAAGACCTCGTGGTTGCAAAATGACATCTACCCGACAGCACCTTGCGCACTTGCTGAAATATTACCCGAGACGACCGTGCGCGCCTAGTTTGATCAAATCGAGATTTTTTCGCAGTACTACAATTTACTTACTTACTTACATCTTTACATT
>JAHPZR010008396.1:65000-107900 GCA_019787425.1 Platygyra sinensis
AAATTGGTACACAATCTTGTTATGTGGACTTATGTAATATGCCAAAGTTTCAGCTTCAATGAACTTTTTTTAGCCGAGTTCTGGATATCAGCCCCTCAGGGGTCCCCAGAGGCTGATTTTCAGTGCAATTTTGGCCACTTTTCAATCTCTCTTTTAGCAACGTACAATTAATTTTAGACAAAAAGAAAACTATCTTTGTAATGCCCTATTATTAGCCTTTTATGGGTAAACAAATCAACTCATGGGAATTTTCGTTAGCCAGTGGCTGTTATGTCAACTTGGACCTATTTGAAGCATATGGGAAGCAACCGGAAATGGCCTGTTTTTCAGACCTTATATTTTCCATGCCCATGTTTTATATCGAAAAGTCTTAATATCCCTGCAAAGTTCAGCCCTTGGTTTAGTAATATCAAGAAAAAAATACTAAGGTTGAGGCTTTTTTACCAAGAAAAATCTTACAAGAAGATGACTAACCTGGCCACTTCCGGTTAAAGTTTCAACAAAGCGTGGCGGTAAAAATCAGCTGTTTAATTTCGATTAATACCTTTCTTCTTCTAAGTTATGATTTTAGAGACTCTGAAGCTAGATGTAACCGAAAAGACTTGCCATTAATTAGCAAATTTTCATGTGTTTTTTTGGAACCGATCAGATTTTGGTCCGGCAACGGTACGGTTATAAATTACGTGGAAGTAGTCTTGAAAATTTATACGGATAATGGAGCGGCTGTGATCAAGGATATATTGTATACCTAACAACCCATCTCTTGCCGGTTAATAACAATCTATCATTGCATCTTTTTGGTCTAAACTGCAATATCAAGTTTAAGGTTGAGGCTTTTTTACCAAGAAAAATCTTACAAGATGATGACTAACCTGGCCACTTCCGGTTAAAGTTTCAACAAAGCGTGGCGGTAAAAATCAGCTGTTTAATTTCGATTAATACCTTTCTTCTTCTAAGTTATGATTTTAGAGACTCTGAAGCTAGATGTAACCGAGAAGACTTGCAATTAATTAACAAATTTTCATGTGTTTTTTGGGACCGATCAGATTTTGGTCCGGCAACGGTACCGTTTTAAATTACGTGGAAATTGTCTTGAAAATTATAGGGGTAATGGAGCGGCTGTGAACGAGGATATATTGTATACCTAACAACCCATCTCTTGCCGGTTAATAACAATCTACCATTGCATCTTTTTCGATCTAAACTGCAATCATGAATAACAAGCCCGTGGCTCCAAGTAATGAAGCACTAATTAAATCAGGAAATAAGTCAAGCTTTGTAGTCTCATTTCGTAATACAATCCACCTATTTGGGACTTTCTTTCCGAAGGAAAACAGCTTAGCAGTCATTCTAAATGTAATCACAACATCTGTCGTGAGACTGCTCGAAAATCGCTTTGATTCTTTAGATTTCAAATACATGCAATTGTACTTAATTGCAGTCTCACTGTTCCAGTCTATATGCAAAGTGTCTGGATAAATTCTCTTACTATAAACGCTTACCTGGCTTCAGGTTTAGAGGCATGTCCCTTTCCTATAATCTCTTGAAAGTGAAGCAACATTAAAAACCTTGGCTCAGTGATAATTATAAATTGGTCATGAGTGCATCTTTGCGGCGAGTAATGCAAATTCAGGTCGATTCTTGCGTACTTGACGGGGTCGCGATATGCCAACTTATCTGTAGTTTGCTGGCTTTGATTGACTTGGAATTCAGTTTTTCTCGTCTAGATTCTGCTCCTTGATACTTCTGAGAATGATTGGTATAGAACTTTTATGAGAACCTGAAGAACTATAAATGGATGTTATGTACAGAATATTTATTAATACCCAGTCCCCCTGTACAAACGGCCTACGAATTATTATTGGGGATGTCTAAGATGGTCCGTTTTCCCCGCCAAGTTGCTGAATGTCCGACAAAATTGCTAGAAAATGTCTTACTAGAGCACTTTCCCTTTCTCTATCCCTTTATTGCTTTCTTAGTCAACGCAGTTCCATGGTGGTAAGCAGACTAAGGGCGCGATCCATTTGACCGAAATTTCCGGAAATTCGGTACAAAATCAAATGGAACAGAACGTTTCTGGAAATTCGTTGTCGAAAATTGTGGACAACCTCCGGAGGTTGTCCTAAAATTCCGAAAAAACGGAATGCACAGAAAATCCCGTTCCATTTGACGATTTCTGCTCGGGCCCAGTTTCTCCGAACCTGGAAATCAACATGGCGGTCAATCCAGGTCAAAATTTCAGTGCTCTATCTCACAAACGAGTGAAATGCATGTATCTTACTTCAACATTATTGTAGTGGATTGGCCTAACAAGCTTTAGTGAGTAGTGCAAAATACATGTGAGCTACGTGAAATGTGAGCATAACTGCGCGAGTGAACAGCCCGCTCGTCATTCGAAAGCCAATCTTGAACTCGTCAGAAAAATATAGAGGTATCGTACCCTTAATGTAGTCACGGACTCCTTTTAAATTCTTATGATAAAAGTTATATTGATACCCTCACTAATACATCGTTTATTTCAACTTCAGTTCGACGATCGAGCAACCCCAAGCAAGTTAACTAAGGTAAAAGATGTCCTCTGTTTAATTTCGTATTTTCACGCGAATTTTACTTGGAGCGTGATGACCTGGGACGGGTGTAGTCCAACAAAACGGAAAATACCGTTCCATTCGTCACATGGAATACCTGGAATTTCAAACCGAAATATTTGGTCAAATGGAAGTGCCCTAAATCAGTGTGCTGTATACCAAAGATTGGACAGAGGAGGAGTGGATTTTCCTTCACTTCTTTGATAACTGGGGAAATACAATTTTTACGATAACTACAGAAATTCGCGTGCGCTCATTGGCTAATTTTTATTGTCCATATGCGGACAGACACATAAATTTAAAATTCATGCGACGCGTCAGCGAGCGAGAGCGGGGAATTCGACAATTTGTTGTCATAAAAAACAAATTGATGTCAGTTTTTAATGCGTCTGTCCTGTGATTGACAATGAATTTCATCATAACATTGTCAAAGTAGTCTGCGGATCCACTCGGCTATCACCTCGAGGATCCACAGCTATTTTGACAATGTTATGACGAAATTAATGATCAATAACAGGACAGACGCATAATAAACTGACATCATTTGTTAAATTGCAGCTTTCTTGGAGTACTTATGAACTTGAACTTTTTTGGCACCCCAGCTGTAGAATTGCTGGTTTACTCCGATTTCCATAGTGAGAGGCGATAATCCTCAGGACGACCAGTATGCTTGCTGTAGGTGATATGGTAAAGTCGTCACCAGGCCCAGTGTCTCATACCTGCCGAGATTAAATTGGTTGTTGCTCTTCCTCCCAGGATGATAATTACCGGCTCCCATTTATACATCTGGGTGGAGAGAGGGATTGTGAAAGAAAATTGCCTTTCCCAAGAAGACATGGCGACGCCTTAGTATTTAGGAGAGCTCCATCCGGGGTCTATCCACCTAACCGTTAGGCCGCGACTGTGCTATGAGCTAGGTAGTTGCTTTTGCATAGAATCCGAATGCGCCGCTTACTACATTACATGTTTACTTCAATCTGTCGTAAACTGATAAAACGCAACAGGGAAAAAAAATGTATGGCCAGCACTGCATGACATCCTGTCGCTTAATTTGTTATTTAAAAAAATGAGCATACGGAAGTTGACTCTCAACCAAGCTAGCTTGCCTGGCATTACAAAGGGTGAATAAAGACGATTGCTATTTGCCACGTCACTGCCGAAAATGCAGCAGTTTGTGTGACCAAAGTGGGCAATGTCAACACCGTTTCTATCAAGAAAATCAAGGCGAAAAAAGAAATTGAAAAAACCGAAAAGAAAGTTACCGCTGACGTTTCAGATAGCATGTTTCAGGAGTTCAGCAAACTACAGATAAGTTAGCATATCGCGAACTCGTCACATACGCATGAATCGACCTGAATTTTCATTACTCGCAGCAACGACGCACTCACGACCAATTTATCGCTGAGCTAAGGATTTTAATTTTGCTTCACTTTCAAGAGATTATAGGAAAGGGGCATGGCTCTAAATCTGAAGCCAGGTAAGCATTTCAGTATAGTAAGAGAATTTATCCAGACAGTCTGACACTTTGCATATAGACTGGAAGAATGAGACTGCAATTAGGTACAATTGTATGTATTTGAAATCTCCTAAAGGTTCAAAGCGATTTTCAAGCAGTCTCGCGAGAGACGTTGTGATTGCATTTAGAATGACTGCTAAGCTGTTTTCCTTCAGAAAAGAAGTCCCAAATAGGTGGATTATAATACGAAATGGGGCCACAAAGCTTGGCTTATTTCCTGATTTAATTAGCGCTTCATTACTTGGAGCCACAGGCTTGTTATTCAATTATCATGGTAAACTTGATATTGTAGTTTAGAGCAAAAAAGATCCCATGATAGATTGTTATTAACCGGCAAGAGATGGGTTGTTAGGTATACAATGTATCCTTGTTCACAGCCGCTCCATTGTCCGTATAAATTTTCAAGACTACTTCCACGTGATTTATAACCGTACCGTTACCGGACCAAAATCTGATCGGTCCCAAAAAAACACATGAAAATTTGCTATCTAATGGCAAGTCTTTTCGGTTACATCTAGCTTCAGAGTCTCTAAAATCATAACTTAGAAGGAGAAAGGTATTAATCGAAATTAAACAGCTGATTTTTACCGCCACGCTTTGCTGAAACTTTAACCGGAAGTGGCCAGGTTAGTCATTTTCTTGTAAGATTTTTCTTGGTAAAAAAGCCTCAACCTTAGTATTTTTTTCTTGATATTACTAAACCAAGGGCTGAACTTTGCAGGGATATTAAGACTTCCCGATATAAAACATGGGCATGGAAAATATAAGGTCTGAAAAACAGGCCATTTCCGGTTGCTTCCCATATGCTTCAAATAGGTCCAAGTTGACATAACAGCCACTGGCTAACGAAAAATTCCCATGAGTTGATTTGTTTACCCATAAAAGGCTAATAATAGGGCATTACAAAGATAGTTTTCTTTTTGTCTAAAATTAATTGTACGTTGCTAAAAGAGAGATTGAAAAGTGGCCAAAATTACACTGAAAATCAGCCTCTGGGGACCCCTGAGGGGCTGATATCCAGAACTCGGCTAAAAAAAGTTCATTGAAGCTGAAACTTTGGCATATTTCATAAGTCCACATAACAAGATTGTGTACCAATTTTAAGCAAAATCGGCCGACCCTCATTTCCAAGTCTGCCCCGGTCTCTCAGGCAGAAGCTCTTAATGGCTGGACCCAAGGGAAACAGTGAGTTCCGTTTCCCTTGGCGACCTTAATGTTCGCCTCGGCTTCGCCTCGGGGAACATTGAAGATCTTGGGGACTAAAACTCATTGCCATTTCTTTTGGGTCCAGTCATTGAGCTCTTATTTTAAAAACAGATAATTACATAGGTCTGCATGGCGTACGTAAATTATGCGAACATATCAAATTCTCCCCTGCATTCCATCAAGGAGAACATCACCAATATCAACACTAAAGTATCTATAAAATCCTTATTATCCCGAGTCTGGAAAAACGTTGCTGATTTTCAAATGGCCTAATCGGAATCAATGAACGCTGAATAACATTTGAAAGGCTATCACGGGGCCTCAGACTGAAAAAGTTTATTTGATTTACAGTCTCCCCAATTAGTACAGCACTCGTGCTCGGCTAGAATGATTTGAGACTCAAATAAAGTTATTATTATTATTGGTTTTTATTCCGCTTTCAGTCAAGGTTTTTTGCTGTCGAGGTTTCTAAAGAAAGATATATCGGGAGTTTTCAGCGGCTTGCTGTTGTGTTGTAGAGTTTCAGAGCCATTTACGAATATGTATCCCATCGCTTCCATCAGAGGTCCACAAGTCTCTTCAAACAAGGAAACCAGCGAGGAGCTTTGAAGAGATCTCCATTTATCGATTGTAGTAACATCTGCGTTTGATATAACCATTGCTCTTAAACGTGAAGTTGACTGACCCGGAGGTGGCACGCCCTTAAGCCAGTTGCTAATGGACTCTACCATGTCGAGACCAATGTATTTATACATATCATTAACTGCTCTTGACATGTTGCTGATAGCATCTTCATAACGAACAAGAATGTAGCGGCCCGTGAACCAGTTTCAGTGACCATTCTGAATTAACGTAGTCTAAATTTCCTGTAATGAGTGAACATATCATTTGCGCGTTTTGCTTCACAATTGATATCGCTTCAGAAGGCAGTGGTTTCTTAGAAAACATTTGCTTTGTAGAGCTATCCACATAAAGGCCTCGGCTCATTAAAGAAGAGAGGACTGCACGAGGATCCCTGACCAGATGAACAATCAAACAATCAAACTTACTAGGATCTGACCGACAAACTCGCTCCACTTCACGAATTCCAGTTTCTCTGGGAAGTCGTGTTTGCATGACCTTGGTAACTGTTATCTTTCGTTCATTACAAGCTTTTCTCAACGACTCTTTTGTTAACGGTGTTGACTTTTTGTACCGTGAGTTGTAGGTTCTTACCCATCTCGGGAAAACTAGTTCTATTGTTCTTTTGTCTTGAAAGCTACACGTGAATAAGTCTCGTAACAGGGTAGAAAAATTCTTTCTAAAGGCTTCATTCCTCGACTTGTTTAAGACAAGCCACTCCCGGGCCATAAACGTTTCTCCTTAGAGCATGTAAAGGTTCATAAATATAGAACACATCTGGGTGAAGATTAAACATATTTCCCACAACTGTTGATCCAGAACTCATAAGCGTTAACAGAATCACATTCAATCTTGGTTCGGTGTTGTTAGTTCTCACTTCTGATGGCGATGATACAAAACTGTGTCTTGTCTCTATCTGTGGCATCTTTACCCTTATCCTCTCATTTGATTGACTCATGTATATAACAATAATGAGGAAAAGGAAAATAACAGCTACGAACACTGCAGGGCCTTTTGATCTTCTTGTCATCTTCACTGTGAGAAGCAACAGTATTAAATTAATTTTAGATCGAATTAAAGAAAATTTTGAATGATGTAAAAGCAAAGCACAGCAAAAATAAAAACAACTGAATAGCATTATCGACCTCATTAAGAGTACAACACAATGGAAACAGCATTGCTCGACCTACAACACCCTACCGAGAATCATTAGACAAGTAGATACCCTCAGTGAATTCAAAATTAAGCTAAAGCGCCACTTTAAACAGTAACACCTGGTTACATGTTATCTTAACTTAATTAATTGTCTAATGTTAATGTTTCAATGTCTTTGTTTTTGTGTTTTGTCAGGGCTCCATTTAAACTAGCTCTGCTAAATTGGATGCCCCTGGATAAATAATAATAATAATAATAATAATAATAATAATAATAATAATAATAATAATAATAATAATAATAATAATAATAATAATAATAAAAATAAGCTTAGTTTTCTCAGTGAGCCTGCTATGAAAGCCTTTGCTACCGCATCTTCAAATACTGTTCTTTCTTTACAAGCTACTGAACGTAATCGGTGTGAGAGTTAAGTTCATTACTTGACGTCGCATAATGACATGACCTACAGGGACAGCTTGGACTCGCACATGCGATGATCATTCACAAACAAATGTGTACTTGTGGCGGCCGGAAAATAATGTAAACTCATCTGGAACTTACTTTGGCTATCTAGTCGACCCACTATCTGAACCGAGCCAAAAAGACACCCACATAAGCTCTTTAGCTTATACATAAACTCCTTAAATGGCTAAAAATCACGAGATAAGTGCATATTTTTCGACAAACGCGATCTTAGCTTTACTTGTGTCACGCACCGCCATAACTTTGAAATTAAAAATGCGTTGGTTTCCAAACGAAGGATGCTATTGAGCTGAAAACTTGTGAATAGATATAGATTTAGTATCTCTTATATGCCCGATGAGGTAAAACCTTTAGTGTCTCTTTAGTTTTGGATCTGAGAGACGTCACGCGCATACACCCATTAAGCGGACAATAACGAGTGTCCCAAAGGTGTCCGCTTAATACAAGTTTCACTGAAGTTCCGTGTCTAACGCATAACTCAGATTAGAAGTTTTGTTAATTCTTCCGATTTAAATGCGAAAATTACTCTCATGAAACGAGTGGTCTTAAAACAGGCTTTACACCTGAAACTATGAGCTAGACGCCATCTTGACCCCCTGTGGTGATACCGTCGCGTAAGAGACTCCTATGATAGCGACACCTGAAGTTAAAACTCTGTGTTTATCTATGAGAGGTTTTAGACAAAACTGAAAACTGCTTGAGAGTTGCGCTTGTCCTTGAAGGCTCTGTTTTGGCTATCGTGTTTGCGTGCACGTGATCATTGGCTTTTAGGTTCTCAGTCGTCACAAAGCGGAAGAACAGATTTTTCATCCACCGGGCGATTTGTTGTCCATTTCATACCATTTGAGAATTCTTCCTTTCAAATTTTCAAATAGTCGTGTGCATATGAAAAAATAATTTTTACATGGGTAAAAAACCAATTTTCTAGAGAATATCATGTGGTCTGCGACAGAAAAACAAACAACCCAAGCGAAAAAATGTTTACCATGCTTGATTGCCTCCAACTTAATTTTGAATAATTATCTTCATGATCATGCTGTATGCAAATTTCAGTTTCATTTGGGAATGCGCACCTCGAATCTTTTAAGTTGGTACCACAAGCACAATATTTTTAGGATACTTAAAGTGACACAATTTTCATGAAAAACTACAAAAAGTGCCTCGTGTGCTCTGTAGTTATGCAAATCTTTTTCAAGCATTTATATCCAGATGTCTGAATGCATTTTGTGCGAGAAGAATAGCGCAACGTTCCATGACATTTCATTGCAACTGTCCTTATAACAGAGGTTTTACTCTTACTACAGTGAATCTCGGTCAGTAAGGACACAAAGGGACACGCAAGTGTCCGTATAATCCTGGTGTCCGTACATACTGGGAACGATTCACTCAGATATATGAAATTTTTGATAAAAGAACTGGTACGTAATGTGTAAACTAAAGCAACAGAATGTCCACTGTTCGTACTAACCGGCCTTCGTACTAAGCTTGCAAGGGTAAGGGAAAGGGCATGAACTTTTCGTGGGGACAAAGGAAACTGCCCTTAATAAGCAGATGTCTGTAAAGCGGGGTTTCGTTGTATTTCCGTTTTCCTGCATGTTCATGCCGTGAGAGTCAGGTTTTACTTTCGCTGTTACAGTCAAACTAAGTGAAGCCATAGTTAGTAACTATGGTGAAGCGTACCCCTCAAGCTTGCATTAATGAACTGATTATTTGAAACTTAAACCCGCTAGTCTTTTCAAGAATGCAATAATGAATTGATTATTCGAATATTGAACTCGCTCGTTCGATCCAAGAATACGCCAGTAATGGGGTTCCGTTTTCGAAAAATCATTTCACTAAATATTGCATTCTAGAAATAACTATTAGGTTTCAAACCTACTAGTCGCAACAGTGAATTGATTTTTCGAAAACGGAACCCGTTAGCCGTGTTCTTGGATCGAGCGAGCGAGTTCAACATTCGAATAATCAAATCATTATTGCATTCTGGAAACGACCAGCGGGTTCAAGTTTCAAATAATCAGTTCATTTCATGCAATCTTGAGGAGGACGCTTCACTTAGTTTGACTGTAAAAACTTTCTGCCTCGTAAATATATAACCTTCAGGGCTTCATTATTTTAGCAAACTAAATCACATACGCACTACTTACCTTATAAGTCCACTTGCGCCTAACAAAAAGTTATAAAATTTCGTCTTCTTACAATCTCCCAATCTTCTCTTTAGTTAGTTAGGTTCCAGTTTCCTGTGCTATTATTTAGTGCGAACGTATGACGTCATCTGGGCTAAAATAACTTGTTATTAATGCAGATTGATAATTGTGGAAGTCCGTTATGAATTGCAGCAACAGTAATTCCTAAGTTGAGAGCAATCAATGGAAGTGGAAACAAATAATTGTATAGGTCCCCTGGACACTGGGTCACACTTTCAGCAAATTCTTGTTCAACTTACAAATTCAAGATTAATAACTGTATGTATCGAGCTGTTTTGTAGACAATGTGATTTTGGCCTTGCTCGACTTCCTTGAATATGTTTAAGAGAACTACTAATGAGTTTGCCCCAGAAATTGCCATCAAATTAATGTTCAAACTGAACTAGCTTTTTAAGCCAAGTGTATTGACCACGTTAGATATATAAATTGATTGATTGATTGATTGATGAGAGTTCAGTACAGTTACACTATTGCATTCTAGAAAAGACTAGTAGGTTTCAAACCTACTGGTCGCAACAGTGAATCGATTGTTCGAAAACGGAACCCGTTAGCCGTGTTCTTGGATCGAACGAGCGAGTTCAATATTCGAATAATCAATTCATTATTGCATTCTTGAAACGACTAGCGGGTTCAAGTTTCAAATAATCAGTTCATTAATGCAATCTTGAGGAGGACGCTTCACTTAGTTTGACTGTAAAGATTTCCCTTCATCTAGCTGAGTTACATGAGGTGAATCTTTTTGGACAAATAATATACCTCATACTGTTTTCAGTAGTTGCAACTTAAATTGCAACTGAGAGATGTGACTTACATGTACTTGAAAATAATGACTGAATTCCAAGGTATGTTTTTTCAACTGAATTGCAAAGTTCTGACAAGCACACACACACAAAAACTAAAAAACAGCACAACAGTACAAAACCAACTACCTTGTGAATCAGTTATATCTGGTTGCAATTTGTATGTTTTTAAACTGGCAAATCATCCATGATAGAGACAGTGAATGTTAGCAATGAATGCCATGGTTTCATTGTGCTTTCTCCTATTACACCTCTTTTAAAGTTTTAGGCTCAATGTTACTTGTGTAAAAGGATCTCTTTACCAAAACAGTGCAATGCAGGTTTTTGAAGGATCTGTCAGTTAAAAATTTTTATCTCTGCAAGTCTTGACGTCAACAACATAATGATCATGTAATGATTTTAACATTATAAACAGTCTTCACAGCTCTTCCTCATGTCGACTCTCAATGACTAACCAACTATATTAAGAATAATCAGCACATAGCTGTATCCCAGATTAGTATATACGTATATACCACACAAGTGAATAGTACTTTTGGCGCGCGCTGATTGGCTAGCTCGGAGGTGATTAGCCAAGCACTATATTCACCTCCGAGCAGCCGAACGAAAACAAAATAGCTTTTGTCGGTGTATTATCACAAATAAAGTTACTCTTTGGCCGCTAGTTATTCAGTTTGTGTGGTATATACTAAAACAATTATACACCTCAGTGTCGGTGAAAGTGGTGGATATTTACCTCCACTTCAGTGAATAATTGTTAATTGTTTATAATGGGACGTCTTGACTGAGATAACTAACTGCAGCAACATTTTGAAATAAAAGCAACATTAATGCACTATATTGCAAACTAGCAGTAGCTCTTAAAACTTGGGAGTACCATGCAGCTTTCTAAGTAGTCATTTGCATTATGTCATTTAATATTCTGTCTATTTCATTCTAAATTTGACATCGTAAACAGCAGCATGCTGTAGCTTTCCTTTTTTGATAACTACAGTGTAGGTGAATAAAATTAGTTCTTGGGAAATATAGCAAAGTTGACACCAAGCCCAGTCTTTGGTAATTTAGCATTTGCTTCAAACATACTGCCTATCATGGTATTTTACACCTTTGCATGTATGACAATACAAAATTTCCCTTTGTCCTCTTGTTGAAGATGCCTCCAGGTGGATTTACAGTTATGTGTAATATACATAAAGCACTTATTATTTATTGCTTTGAGCCTATTTGTAGTCTCCCACAACCACCAACATTGAAAGGAAAACCAGTATAGAGAAGTGGGAGATAAAAAATAATCGATCAGCCATAGATGACTGAACAATAACATCCAAGAATAGTAAATTTATGTTTAAAATAACAATTCAAGACAGGTAGTGATCACTATAGTGAAAATTCACTGAAAATGAGATGATATCTTAGTTTCATGTACTAGTATCCAAAGCAGGATCCAAAAATCTTGAACATCGGCCAAACAAACGGATGACATAGGCACTACAAAAACCGTACAAGAAACCATTAAGATATTAAGGGAAAATGCCCAGCCACAAAATTAAACACTTATCGTGGTGAAACGCGAGGGAAGAAATCACACCATCAACGGATCATAAAAAGGCGCGAACATCTGACAAATCAAGGAAAAAGGTCTAACTACAAGTCCGATTTTACCCGCTAAAACAGCGGGGCCCGTCGGACTTTTCTTAAAGTTCAACTATCAAACTAAAGTTTCATGCAAAAATATTCCAAAATACTGATCCCTGTTACCCCACAAACGACCAAACGAATATCCATGGCAAGCGCTACTCACTATCTATCACAGAATAGATAGTGAGTAGCGTAGCCAATCAGAGAACGGCATTCGTGATAGAACGCTAGTAGATTTATACTAAACACTAATAAAATAGCAATTCCAAGGCTATCAATGTTAACTTTTTACTCCTCAGTCCAAGGGGTTTGACTGTGAAGGTGCATAAGGAATGGTATGTTGGGAGTTCGAAGAAGTGTTCTGTTGTTATGTTGAAGAGTTTCAGAGCCATTTACGAATATGTAACCCATCGCTTCCATCAGAGGTCCACAAGTCTCTTCCAACAAGGAAACCAGCGAGGAGCTTCTATGATATCTCCATTTATCGATGGCAACAGCATTTGTGTTGGATAAAACCACTGTTTTTGATTTCGACCGACCCGGAGGTGGCACGCCCTTGATCCAGTTGCTAATGGTCTCTACCATGTCGAGACCAGTGAATTTATAAATAGCATTAACTGCTCTTGACACGTTGCTGATAGCATCTTCATAACGAACGAGAATATAGCGGCCCTCAAACCAGTTTGACCATTTTGAATGAACGTAGTCTAAATTTCCTTCGATGAGAGAACGTATCAATTGAGCGTTTTGCTTCACAATTGATATTGCTTCAGCAGGCAGGGGTTCCTCAGATAGCATTCGCTTTGTAGAGCCGCTCAGGAAAATGCCTCGGCTCATTAAAGAAGAGAGGACTGCACGAGGATCCCTGACCAGATGAACAATCAAACAGTTAAACTTACTAGGATCTGACCGACAAACTCGCTCCACTTCACGAATTCCAATTTCCCTGGGAAGTCTTGATTGCATGATCTTAGTGGCTGAAATTTTTCGTGCATTACAAACGTTTCTCAACGAGTCCTTAGTAAACGACATTGACTTTTCATACCACGTGTTGTAGGGTCTTACCCATCTAGGGAAAGCTAGTTCTATTGTCCTTTGTTCTTGAAAGCCACACGTGAATAAGTCGCCAAGAAGAGTCGAAAAGTCCTTCCTGAAGGCCTCGTTTCTTGACTTGCTTAAGGCCAGCCACTCATTCTTGTAAACTGTTCTCCTTAGACCATGTAGTGGCTCGTAAATATAAAACACATCTGAGCGAAGATTGAACATATTTCCCACAACTGTTGATCCAGAGCTCATAAACGTTAACAGAATCACATTCAATCTGGGTTCAGTGTTGTTACTTTGCACTTCAGATGGCGTTGACTCGAAGCTGCTCCCGTTGTCTATAGGTGACATCCTTATCTTAATCCTCTCCTCTGGTTCATACGTGTATATTACAATAACGACAAAAAGGAAGACAATAGCAACGAACATTGCATGGGCTTTTGATGTTTTCATTTTCACTGTAAGAAGCAATAACATTAAACTAAAATTAGACAGAAGATCATGATCGCTGTATAAACCAAAACATTCAGGAAATGAATTACATTATCAACTTCATTAAAAACTACAACGACGATGGCAAAAGCGTAAGGTAACCATAGGCAACATAGTAGCCCTCCTTTGGAGGGTACTTGATCTATGTTTGCCGTCGAGGGTTGGAAATCCGGACCCCTTATAAGACAAAAATACTATGAAACAGAACCCTTTATTTTAAGGCCTTGTTTAGGACAAGAGACTTTTAGACATTAAGACTCTGCCATGAAGTGGCACGTGTAGAGGCGCAAACAGGGCATAAAGATCTTTCGCAAGATATAGCCAAGAGGAACACAGATTTGATGAGACAAAACAAGCAACCATACACACAGAAAGAGACAAGTAAAACTGTATACCCTGTCTGCTCAGGACAACGGGCGCTTATAAACCAGATATGTCCAGGATTGAACGCTAATGAGATTCAAATTCCTTATGATAAGCATCACAATGTGTCCTCACTGGTGAAAACTTAACTTAACACACACAATTTTGTCAAGTATAACGTGGTATGAAAATTTCAAATAACCCTGTCAAATATGAAGTACTAATTAAACAATCCCAGGCATAAGTGTTGTACACAGTAGGTTACTGTGTCTGTTTCTTTCTTATGTCTACTGAAATGTAATCAAAGCGCTCCACAGGCATATAATTGAAAAAAAAGTAGCCTTGAAATAACGATAAGTAATGGTAAACAGGCTAAATAAAGCAACAATCGGTGTTTAATAATATGTGAGATTAATGTAACAAGTTGTCCAATAAAAATAAGGAATCTAACAAGAAAGTGTCCAAAAACAAGGTGTCTAGTAACAAGGTGTCCAAAAGCAAAGTGTCTTGTAACAATATATCCAATAATAAACTCTCTAGCAACAAGGTGTACAATAACAAAGTGTCTAGTAACAAGATGTACAATAACAAAGTGTCTAGTAACAAGCTGTACAATAACAAAGTGTCTAGCAACAAGGTGCACAATAACAAAGTATCTAGTAACAATATATCCAATAATAAACTGTCTAGCAACAAGGTGTACAATAACAAAGTGTCTAGCAACGAGGTGTCATTAACAAAGTGTCTAGCAACAAAAAGGTTCAATAACAAAGTGTCTAGCAACAAGGTGTACAATAACAAAGTGTCTAGCAACAAGGTGTCATTAACAAAGTGTCTAGCAACAAGGTGTACAATAACAAAGTGTCTAGCAACAAGGTGTACAATAACAGAGTGTCTAGTAACAAGGTGTCCAATAACAAAGTGTCTACTAACAAGGTGTCCATAACAAAGTGTCTAGTAACACGCTGTCCAATAACGAAGTGTCACACGGTGCCCAATAACAAACAGTCTAGCGAAAAAGTGTCCAGTAATAAAGTGTCTAGTAACAAGGTGTCCAATAAAGAAGTGTCACAAAGTGTCCAATAACAAATAGTCTAGCAAAAAGGTGTCCAATAACAAAGTGCCTAGTAACAAGGTGTCCAATAACAAAGTGAAAACCTTGTGAGCAACGCCGCACTAGCGAAAGAGAATGCACAAAAGTGTGCATCATAATCCAATGAACAAAGTTAGTGTGCATAGACAATTTTAACTTAAATTCGTTACGTTGATTTGTTCTTTTTGAATACTTCATAAGTCATACGTATTGAAGTAATTTTGTCTGCTTGTTTTGGAACAATTTAATGATACAGGACTCAATGGAGACTTAACTTAGCTTTCATGAAATCGTTGCCGGCTGCAGTGTTGTAACATGGAGATTGAACGTCACGTCTTAAGATCCATCACACATGACATATTGTTTGCATTTAGTTTAGTGTCTCATACATGATCCAAATTAGAAGTTTTGTGAATTTCTCATTGGAATCAGAAAATTTCTTTCGGTATTGTTAATCTCGGTATTTGTGCATGACTCGAACAGTGCAGCCAGTGATCGTGAACAATAGGCTTAAGTAATTTGAATTGGAGATACCTCTTTTTTATGTTAAAGACATCTGTCGGAGCGACAACTCAGTAAAGTTAAAATTTTAGACTCTTTATCTATGAGAGACCTTAGAGTACATTGAAAACTGCATGTTTGAGAATTACATTTGATCTGTAATACTTTGCTGTGATTGTCATGTTTCGGTGATCATATGTTGTTGGCTTTTAAGTTTGAGAGCGGAACATTTACGCTTCATTGCAACTTCACTGGTGTTTATCATATTCACGCTGAAAGCAAATGTTAACTTCATTTTGGTACCTCCAATCTTATAAATTGGTCTCAAAGTTTACCTAGGAGATTCAAAAGTGACAAAAGTATCACGAAGTCGGACTAAAAGTACCTAATGCGTACTCCAAAACTGCATACTTTGTCCTGTTGTTATGCAAATCGCTTTCTTCCATTCAAACTTTTAGTCCTGTGCATATCAACGAATAACTTCAACTTCAAATTTCAACTTCATTTAGCATGGGTATCTCGAATCTTAAATTGGTTTCATAGGCACAATTTTTCTCGAATAGTTCAAAGCACCAAATACTTACTACAAAATTACCTCAGCTGTTCTGTAGTTATGCAAATTACTTTCGACAGATATTTAAGCAATAGACCACAAGTTTCTATGATTTATAGGCTTTTATATAATAACCAAATCAATGCGCGCGCTCTGATTGGTCAATCAGCTAGGGGTTATTGTGCCGGTTAACCCACGGAAAAATCGCGCGTCTTCTGAATTATTATATAAAAGCAATAGACCACAAGTTTTCTATGACTTATAGGCTGATAAACCACTATAATAATAATAATAAGACCTTTATTTACCCTCGGCAGAAGAATTCGTAAACCACTCGCCTGCGGCTCGTGGTTTACAAATTCTTCTCGTGTTCTACCAACATCTCGCGTGGTTTATCAGCTTACAATCCACAGAAACTTGTGGTCTATTGTTTAAATACACCACGCGGGATCGGATGTTGTACCAGCATCGGAAGTGGTTTATCACGCCTCTTAAGCAGAGACACTTGTGGTCCGATTGCTTTTATATAAAAATTCAGAAGATGCGCGATTTTTCAATGAGTTTACTGGCACAATAAACAACAGCTGATTGACCGGGCAAAGCGCGCACATCGATTTGGGTATTATATAAATACACATGTACAGATGTCTAACTCAAGCATGTTAAGGCATGGCTCATATCCAGTACAGACCAAGGGAGAGATAAAACCGTTTTTGATCTAAAACAACGCCGTTTTTATCGCAGGGGAAGCCAAAAACTTACCACAACTTAAAGTGGATTTATGGTGGTCACGTGACTTGTGACGTCACAGGCCTGCTCAAGTTGAATTCTTAAATGGGCCAAGGATAGTGAGCTATCACGAAAAATTAAGCATAAGACATTTTTCATCACTTTTTAAGGCAACTATTTCTGTCCTGAGTGGATTATTATTTAAGGCTATATATGGAAATATAGAAGGTCACGTGACCTCTTTTACGTAATCATTTATAAATTGAGTATTTTAGTCAGCCATTCAGGACAGATTTCTGCAGGGGCCATTACCACAATTGTAAAAATACTAAATTTGACAGCGATTGTATGTCATCTCGGCGGCCCATTTTCAGTTTCTTTTTCAAAAAAATAAAACAATTAATTATAGTCACGTGACCCATGTTATCAGATTGTATTGGTCTTGTCGAGATTGGTTACGCTGCCAGTTCTGCAAAGATTACACCAAATCCTAGCAGAGTACTGTTTTTCTGATTTTATGCAAATTAGGCTTGAGCCATGCCTTATCATGCTAGAGAAATGCATTCGGGCGAGAAAAATCGTGAAGGTTCCATGAGATGTTATTTTAACAGTCCTCATGGCAGAGGAATTTCACTTACAACAGTAAACCCCGGTGAAAACGGAGACACAAGGACACACAAGCGTCCGTGTTACATGGTGTCCGTATATATTAGCCGGGCTTACCGAGAAATTATCTCGGATAAATGATGTATTGATAAAAGAACTGATGCGTAATATTCAGAAGCAACAGAATAATGTTCGTTGGTCGTTTCGTGCAAACCAGAGTCCATGTAAAGAGAGTTAGGACAAACCAAAAAGTATGAAATTTCCGTCTCCCGACGTGACAGGAAAATGTCCTTAATCAGGGGGTATCCAGACAGATGGGTTCAACTAGTGCCTTACCTCCGTTTTCGTGCATGTTCAGGTTAGGGTCAGGATCCTCGTCGTGCGTAAAAGAATGCAACTTTCGCTTTTAAAAATTTGCATCATAACCTTCAGGGCTTCATTATTTTAGCAAACTAAGACGCATTCGTCACTGTTTACCTTATAAGTGTACTTACGTTTGCTATCGAAATCAATTCCATTCCGTCTTGTTAAAATCGCCCATGAAGTCGCCAAAGTGATTTCTATTAAGTTAGCTTCTAGTTTCCTGTGATACGTTTTGGCGAACCTATGACGTCACTAAGTTAAATTAACTTGTTATCGGCCCGATCATTACCATATTGTGGTTTCGAGTGATTAATTCACACGTATTAGTTCAAATCACACGCAGGGACCAGATACGCACATATAGTAAGCACTCTGGAAATAGAAAAAAAAAAAAACGAAAATCGTGTTTAACTGATCAAATCAGCTGGATTGACAGTCTCTAGTCTACTATCAATTATTCCAGAGGTTGACATACGAACAATATAGTTTTTAGATACTCAAAGCATCCTGGTAAACGTGGAAATTGGCATTTTCGAGCCCCGAAAAAAATATATATGTCCTGAGGGGCAGCATGGGCTCAAAGCCTTTTGGTGGCTAGCGCCTTCGGGAGTGCACGCTACAACCCTGAATCACTGAATTTAAGATTGGTTCTATATCTATTCTTGTATATCGAAATGCAGTATGATCAAGCAAAGAAGCATTTTTTTGGATTTAAACATTTAGGAGAAAGTTTCTCAAGAAGCTTAAATTGTGGGCAAAGTTCAAATAAAGAACAACGTCATTGCTTTGACTGGCGTTTCTGGGGTTGAGTTACAACGTGTCAGCACATTTTACCGTCATATGATGATTACCTGCCTTACCTATATATAATTCATTTAATTTTATTAATTATTAGATCAGTGACTGTAGTTAGGTGCCCCCAACTATGCTAGCGACTTCAACACCCTGATAAGATTTCATCTCATCTCATCTCATCTCATCTCGTCTCGTCTCGTCTCGTCTCGTCTCGTCTCGTCTCGTCTCATCTCATCTCATCGAAGGAGAAGGGAACTATAAGAATGCCCAAAAAAGCCTGGGAGGAAATGCCCGAAAAACGGCTTTTATCGGTTACAAACTGCGTTCTGAGAACGCTTTCTGGTTCAGTTTCCAATGTTCATTATTACTCAGAAAGGGAATTGAGATTTTTTCGAAATCAGGAACATTGTTAGCCAACAGAAAATAGTCAATCTGCTGATCGTCGCAAATAAGCATTTTTTCATAGAAAATGGATTGTTTTGGTATGTTTGTTAATAATTGTTAAATTGACACCTTTTAGTGTGGTAGACAAATAGTAAAGAATTATTGGATGAGGTTTTTGTGATAACCCTTACCGAGACCTTGATTATTCTGGATATCACAAAAACCGAATATAATAATTGTTTTATTATACATTGAACGAAAAAAAATTGAAGTCATGTTTATGTTTCTTCACTGACGGCAAGCAGCAGAAAGCCTGCGAACTTGACATGATTACCCTTAGAAATCATGCACCGCGGTCATACATGACATGATATACGGATATATAGGTATGTGTAGCCACAAAGGGTATAGTTTTTCAGCTGATATGGTCATAAATAGGGTATCATTTTTAGCTGATTTTGGCCATCTTGGTCATAAAAAGGTTATGGGTTTTGCACTCTAGCCTTGATATGGGTATGTTTTTACCAACCCACTTTTTCATCAGTTAAAGTCCTTCACAAATTATGTTTACGGTAATGTAACATTGGCCTGAACAGAAACAGGGTTTTGATTTTTGAGTCAGATCATAAGAAGGGTTTCGAATTTTTGGTCAGGTCATAAATAGGGTAGGGAATATCGCAGATTTTGGTCATAAATAGGGTAAGGGATTTAGGAAGCAGGCTGCACAGCCCATCCCAATTTTTCTGGGACTAATCCCCCCCGGGGGGAGGCATTGCAAAGGTAATGAATTGCATAAAACTGAAGTTAGAGATCTATGAAATGATTTTCTTTTCTATAGTACTTGCATTTAAAATATTGCAATACATTGTTTTCACAGACTGTTACCATGTCAGGGTTAAAAGCAAACAAACATACAAAAAAGTCCAGGTGGTATTGCTACTTCACACAGCTTTTATTAGAAGATTTCTATATAATTCAATCTGCAGAAATATTGCATGACTATCATAATGTTCCACTCAAAAATGCTTCAAGTATGATGACAGCAAAAAGAAGAAATTATATACAATGTTTGTCAACGTCATGTGTAATATGCAGGCACGTGACAATATTTTCCGAAAAATGTTTGATCGAATTGCGAAAATTAGCTCAAAGTGTGCTTATTATTCAATTATATGTTGCACGTTCTCCACAAACTGCCATACGATAGGCGGAGGAAGGCTTACCGTTTGTCCCAGATGATAAAGAGTTCATTTCAATATACTGCTTTCTTCATGTGGCCTGTCAATTCGCCATCTTCCAAAGATGTCCATTTAGCCGCGCTCTTTTCCAAAACCTAAACCTCCATCCAACTACAACTCTGTTTCCAAAAGTCTTTAGACGCCCCATAGTAGCTCATAGTCCGTTATTTGAATTCAAAACACCGCACATCTCGAAATTTTCGTGGTCGTGGGTGAAACAAAAAAAAAAAATCAACTAAAATTAACAATAACCAATTTGCAGTAAGCTTATTTCATGATCGCGGTCATACAATGATGTAAAGAATCTTCACGCACCAATCGTCTCAATCGTTCATGTTATCGTAACCCTGACTTCTAGGACTACGACGCCCATTTCTCTGCAGTCGAGTATTCTGTAGCAATATTTTTTTTCCATTTTTGGCTCCACAAAGGTAGGTTCCGACCAGGTTTGGGATCAAACCAGAGGAGGTTGGACACGGTCTGAAAGGCATCATGGTTGGTCGTATAAGCGAATCACGAACGCTCTTTTATCGTGGCCAGGAAATCAACATGGCGGGCTTCCAGGAAGAAGTGAGTATCAATATTGATCATTTTTACCCACATGCTTTTAGCCTTGCGATTTGAAACCCACAGGACAAGTTCGAGTTGGTACTGGGCTAGTTGCTGGAAACTTTTTGACTCTAAACTTAATTTCTAATAAAAGTTAAGACTTGACTTCGGTGCTTACTTCACTGTCGGCCTTTGTTACGCTTCGTGAAATTTGAGTTGTTACATTTTGTCGATTTCTCTCCAAACCCAAACTTGTCAGACTTCGAAATAATTTCCTTTCCAATATTACAATAGGTTCCTTTGAAAAGGTTATAATTTCTTTGGCACAACTAGACACAAAAATCAATTTAGAATCCTGAAATACAGGTAAATTGATGTACCTCATGTTGTCTTTTTTCTAAAAATATATATTTGGCTTTGAATATGAGCATACTGGCCACTGGTTACTTAGAATTTATCAGCCAATTTTTTTTTATTTCATGTTCTGTTCTCTCCAAGGACAGATCAAGGTTTTTATTTGCAAGAGAAGTGACCACTTTAAAACATTTGGGTCAGAACTTCATGCTAGCCCACATATCCATATATGGATAAGACATTCCATATATGGATATATATGAATAAGACAATATGGGAGTGTGCTCTGTATGTGGGCTAGCATGAAGTTCTTGCCAATATTTGTGTGGTATGGCAGCCTAGTCTCAACTTGTTTTCACAAGCTTAACTACATTTACATGTAACAAAACATACAATTCCTGTCATACCCCGGTAACCCTCCCCCAAGTTAAATGGCCATCGATTTGGTCACCTTGACTTTCCGTAACTTGGTTGATTGACTTCGCAATTTTTTGAGTTACGGGGAACATCAGTTTACAACAATGTAAATAATCCAAGGCAGAGTGTATACCTTAAATTTTGAACTACCTCACATCATTATGACATGCATGTACATGTAAGGTTTCCATGACCAGATTTAGGTACCGTATTGCAAAAGCTTACACACTAGTAACTATGACATCACTGAAAAAAAGATTGATCTTTACTTGCAAACAGATCTTTACTGGTAAACTCCTTGCACAAACCTTAATGTTACTAACTTCTGATGATAATAACTATATCTCAGGCAATGATACATATATCATCTTGGCACAGTGCATAAACAGTGTCTCTTGAGTTCACTGTAAAATAATAAAGAAGAACTTTTAAGCCATAAACGTATAATTAAATGTAAACGATAACAGACAGCCTGAAGTAAATAAGCAATTTGCATTCAAGCTTACGTGAACTAAAATTTTCAGTCGCGACTAAGAAGCGTAAACCTGCATTACTCGGCAAGAACAAGTATTCAAGTGTTGCCGTGCTTTACAAAGTGGCAGGATATGTAGAGGAAATGGTTGTAAAGATCTATCTGCGTTTGTAGGATCTCGATAATTTGATCGGTCGATCACGCGTGGATTCATCTTTACTCTGGGACTCGATCAGAAAAAGCTGGAAAAAGCGAAGATTTCGTTGTCTTCATCGATCACCATGTGTAGGTAAGGTAATCCAAAGAATTGTGGAACAGAAGGACGTTCGAAGTCCAGCATTTATATCGAAAATATGAGCGAAATTCCGCTTTAAGCGTATCTTCGGTCGCCTGGTCAGAGATCCGAGCGCCACGAGAGCTCGCGTAAACTGAAGGGTATTGGATTATTTACCCATGCTGCATTTCGAACCATGCCCAACCTCCTCTGGGATCAAACAACCATTGCCAGATTTCATACCGTCAGGGCCTGGGTATGAGTCCGTCTATTATGGGATTAACAACACAAGACCCATATATATATTCAGACAGAGCACTCCGAGCTTTACAAAATCCTTAAGAGTGACTTTCTATAAATACTACGGATAGGTGTGCAAAATGCAAAAATCGAATTCCCTCAAACTTTTTCACAAGAAAGCCCTCTGGAAACTATTTAAGAAAATACAACTTTCAGTTCGTTTGGATTTATATTTTTCAAGAAAAGCGATTTTTTAATTTTCACCCTCGGAGAAGCCCTCGAACCACTGAAAAATGTGCTTCGTATTTGCGACTCGTGTGAGAAAACTAAAACAAATATCAAAACTATTTCGATATTACACAATTCAATGACCCTTCCTTTACATAGTACCGTTATTAGAATTCGAAAAGATTCAAACCTGAATTTTTAAAAAATTTTGAAATCTACCCTCCCAAACACCATCACCAGAAAGCTCGATTTTGGCAAATTTCAACGGCAAAATTCCCTACCTGGTACATGGATTTCGCTGTAAAGATGGTATGCTATAGAAAGAGTAAGGTTTCCTCTATCGTTCTGTGAAATAAAATTTTGGGGCAACTCAAACTGCGAATTTTTACGACCGAAAATATTTACGGTACTTGCTTAAAGTTTATGACCTTTGAACTTACAGTTGTCTTAATAAATACAAGAGATAACCTAAACAACAGTTGGAATTTTAGTATGAATGCAACCCTTTCCCTCATTTAAATGATTTATATTTATTTTTTATCTTCTGTGGGCAATAGGCCTTTTGCAACAGTTGGTCACGTGACGTGCTTTTCAAGAACACACTGATTAATCATTGGTAATGCATAATGTTATCAGAAATGGAAAGAACAGTTCCAAATAAGGTTACATGCAAATTTTCAGGTTTATATCTTTTAAGGGGGAATTTTTATGGACGTTAAAAATTAGAAGGATTTGTATGAGAAGAAGTCGCTTTGCCCTCCAGTCACGCTCCAGTGGGTTTCCATACAAATCCTTGTAATTTTGCAAGTTTTCAAGCTGCCATAAAATCTTTGCCTTTCGGTGTAAGGGCCTAGAAATTTCCATTTTTCCTAATATTTTATCCCTTGTTCTATCTCCAATGGTTATATGCCAGCAGCTTCTTTTGGTAGTGATTAATAACAGAAAAGGTTTCTGGAGGGCAAAGCTTCCTCGCTTCCATACAAAACCTTCTAATTTTTGCAATATTCAAATCGTCATTTAATCTCAACCTTATACGGCATTCGTCTGAAAATTGGTGTCCTGGTTATTTAAAACATGCTCTTTCCAGCTCTGAAATTCATTTTACTGTAGCTAAAAGTTTAGAAATTATCGGTCACGTGACCAACTGTTGCAAAAGGCCTATTGTATAGAAAGTAATACTTTTTTTACGCTTCTAACTTGTTTGTGAGTACATGCGTATTTGATTACTGAAGCGGAAATTTGTGAATATTAAATTTGCTTCATAAAGTTCTATTTCGTGTGCTGCTAGGCGTTAAGTGTTCTCATTAAAACAAAATGGTATTGCCAAGTAGAAGGTTTTCCTCTCAGATTTTAAAACAACAAATAACTTTTGACTTACTATCCACAGCATGGCTTGATTTTTTCAGCAGCGTTACACCGGGTGTGATAGCGGTGGGATGGCGTGACGATACTTGGTAAGTCATAGTCGCCTTTTTGCGAATCGAATGCAACAAAAATATATGTATAAATTATATCTTTCTTTGAGACTACTTGATAAAGACTCTTGCGAAATAAGTCTAAAGTTTTTGAAACTTTCATTGCTGTGAAATAAAAACCTGAATCTACTATTTTTATGCTGCGGTCGTGTGATCCTTGAGTGTGGCATCATCACATGACAATAACAACTAAAAAATGGCCACCTGCAGTTATTCTCAAATCTTTGGTGGTACGTGCGGTCCGAGTATTACGAATCCCGTACATATTCAATGTGTTTTAATTCAAAAAAGTGACAAAGACATCTGAGGTCATTTGAAGGCTATTGGTGTGTGCGATTCTTCTCTGAACGAAGCATGGCTACTGCTTTCTTTTGTCTGGCGCCGAAACATTCTTACGTATCATTTAAATTGCATAATTAAGAAAAGCGGAGTCCTATAATACTGTGTGACATTTTCTGTGATGCCTTTCTCAATGTTATCCAAGGGCTTACATCCCCGGGGTTACGTTGCTGTCGCATGGTTTTTCGAAACCCTCACCGTTACCCTTACCACGATAAACTAGTGTGCGAGGCCAGTGCTCTGCCTTTTGTTAAAGTTGGTCACATCAGTGTCACACAACAACTGAGGTTCTTCCACAAGGGTGGGCTCTTAGATGCAAGGGTGGGCTCTTAGATGCATTGGCAACACTTTGATAATAACGTGGGAAACATAAAATGACGACGGAAAGCTCCCTACTTGTTCTTACTTGGAGAGTTTCTCGAGTCATGCGATTGTCACCATAGTCCCTGCTCATGACTGGCCGCCATTATTGTTGTGACTTATTGACCCAAGAGTACCATTTATTTGGAAATTTGAGGAGAAGTTCTAAAGCTTTTCTCCTAAGACAGTTTTAGCCTCCCCTAAGAACTCGTCAGAAGCCTCGTTTTTAAGTTTTTGTTTGTCTGAGGACAGTTGACCTGATCGTTAAAGCCCCGGGCAAACGATCGCAACATTGTTAGGTGCAACATGATGCATGCGTTTAGCCACCCTGTTGCGATGTGTTGCGACATGTTGGGTGTTGTTGGCTCAAATTTGAAAATAGTTAAATTTTTCATGCAACAATTGTGGATGTTGCATGATGTTGTAGTCGTTTGGCCAGGTTCGCCGGTGCAACAATGTTGCACCTGGGCATGCGCGCTAGTTCAATTTTCAACTTGCAACCTGTCAATCTCGTTCCCAGAGCTCACGATCCTTCTGCCCTGCGGCAGGAATCGAGAGCCCTGGGAGCAACCATTTCAGGCATGCGCCATAGATGCAGACTGCGTTAAACCGGATGGGCAGAATTCGGTTATTTCCTTTGTTATTTCAAAATGGTTGCTCCCAGAGCTCTCGTTTTCCGACCGCTCGTCAAGGGGAACGAGGCTCTGGGAACGAGATTGGCAACCTGTCGGAACATGTTACAATAGGGTGGCCAAACGCACGCAACATGTTGCGCCCAACAATGTTGTGATCTGTTGCGTTTGAATGTTCCGATCGTTTGGCCAGAGCTTAACAGTGCAACATCATTTACCGTTGCGAAAAAATATTTTCCATTTTGCGGCAGCCGTTTTTGCCTCGCTGTCTTAATATAGTGGTATTTACAGTCGTTAAAGAGAATCCTGGCAACAATAAGGACTTAGAAGATTTACATGTGCTACATGATGGTTAGGTGGTATTTTTTGGAAAGCAATCCTTTAGTCTAGTCCTCCTTACCGGCATCGAGCAACTTCATTCCCAGGGCTTTTCCCATTGAAAATGGGAGAGGCGGGAAAGGGAAAAGCCCTGAGAACGAGGTTGGGCATCGAGATGTTGCGCAATCATGTCCTTTATAGGCAATTTTGGCCTGTGAAAAAGTTCAGTAGTTATGGTTAAATCTCCGGTACGTTAATCTTTCGAATCAATATCAGTATCTGAGTGGGCAACTGCGTACCTACCCCTCTCCTAACCCAACAGTAACGGTAACTTATTAACTTAACATGTTGGGTTAGGGGAGCGGTAGGTGCACAGGTTCCCAGATACTGATATTGATCCAAACTTTCTTTCTGTTACTTTGTTTTGGTTTTGATTCACAAGAGATATTAACATTTCGGAAAAACACCAAACGGATTTTGAGTCGGATGTTGGCCCGCGTGGCAGGCCGTAGAAAGGGAGGACTGATCTTCTAGCGCTTCACGCGCTCGTCTTTCCCCTTTCCCTCCCCTTCGGACGCCTTCCACACAGGCTTGTCGCATGTAAGCTCGACCAAGGAAGGGTGGGGAAGGGGGCACGCAAAAATAACTTTGAATATCTTTGCCACATTATCCAATTTTAACAAATTGAACATGTGTGGGATTCGAAACCCTAAGACCGTGACGCAAGTGCCATCAACGATTTGAGAATACACTCAAGGATCACTCGACTGCGATATAAAAATAGTGTAGGTTCAGGTTCTTCACTTCACCTTAATAAGGGTTTCAAAATTTTGTAGACTTATTTCACGAGAGTCTTTATCAAGTAGTTTCAAAGTATTATGATGTCAAAAGATACAATAAATATATTTTGATGAATTCGATTCGATTCGTGACTCTGACTTGTCAATTATCGTCACGCCATCTCATTGCTATCACACCCGGTATAACGCTGCTGAGCAAATCAAGCCATGCATGTGGACGGTAAGCCAAAAACTATATGTTGTTTTAAAATCTGAGAGGAAAACCTTCTACTTGGCAATACCATTTTGTTTTAATGAGAACACTTAACGCCTAGCAGCACACGAAATAGAACTTAAAAGATGGAACAAATTTAATGTTCACAAATTTCCGCTTCAGTAATCAAATACGCATGTACTCATAAACAAGTTAGAAGCGTAAAAAAAGTATTGCTTTCTATACAATTGCCCACAGAAGATAAAAAATAACTATAAATCATTTAAATGGGGGAAAGGGTCGCATTCATACTAAAATTCCAACTGTGTTGGTTTCTTGTATTTATTAAGACAACTGTAAGTTCAAAGGTCATAAACTTTAAGCAAGTACCGCAAATATTTTCGGTCGTCAAAATTCGCAGTTTGAGTTGCCCCAAAATTTTATTTCACAGAACGATAGAGGAAACCTTACTCTTTCTATAGAATACCACCTTTACAGCGGAATCCATGTACCAGGTAGGGAATTTTGCCGTTGAAATTTGCCAAAATCGAGCTTTCTGGTGATGGTGTTTGGGAGGGTAAATTTGAAAATTTTTTAAAAATTCAGGTTTGAATCTTTTCGAATTCTAATAACGGTACTATGTAAAGGAAGGGTCATTGAATTGTGTAATATCAAAATAGTTTTGATATTTGTTTTAGTTTTCTCACACGAGTCGCAAATACGAAGCACATTTTTCAGTGGTTCGAGGGCTTCTCCGAGGGTGAAAATTAAAAAATCGCTTTTCTTGAAAAATATAAATCCAAACGAACTGAAAGTTGTATTTTCTTAAATAGTTTCCAGAGGGCTTTCTTGTGAAAAAGTTTGAGGGAATTCGATTTTTGCATTTTGCACACCTATCCGTAGTATTTATAGAAAGTCACTCTTAAGTTTCGCGTTAATTGGGCCAATATTGAACAAGATACAGCTATTCAAAAACTTCAAAATTTAGTAACAAATGTATGGATTGCTGGACGCTTGTCCGGAAATCCATACATTTCTTTGCAAATTTTGAAGTTTTTTAAATGGCTGTATCTTGTTCAATATTGGCCCAATTAAAACGAAACTTAAGAGGGGAGAAACTTAACTACAAGTCTGTTGCTAAGGAAATCTCAAAACCTTTTTTTTTGTGGCTCCTGAAGTCCAGTGGGCATCGAAGTTTACCGTGTTTGTTCGATTCACGTCTCCTTTAAATGTTCCGAACCACGCCCATATTTGGTATGTCACGTGACCACGTCACGTGACCTTTAAGAGGCTATAAAAGTACTTAAAGATCTATAATTTTCGAAATATTGTACATTTCCTCAAACGCATACTACGTATTGTTATATTTCGAAAACGATCCACTCAGTCCGAGTTTTTAGACGTTTTCTATTGTGGTCACGTGACATACCAAATATGCGCGTGGTTCGGAACATTTAAAGGAAACGTGAATCGAACAAACACGGTAAACTTTAGTGCCCGCTGGACTTCAGGAGCGAAAAAAGGAGGTTTTGAGATTTCCGTAGCAACAGACTTGTAGTTAAGTTTCTCCCCCCTTAAGGATTTTGTAAAGCTCGGTGTGCCCTTTCTGAATATATGGGTTTTGTGTTGTTAATCCCATAACACACGGACTCATACCCAGGCCCCCACCGTATGAAATCAGGTAATCACGCTTCAAAGGGACAGGACGCCATTTTGAATCTATCCAAGTAGTTGGACATATTCTCGCCTGTCAACCACCCCTCCCCCTCCCCCCCCCCCCCCCTTATACACTGAGTCAATGACAAACAATGAGACAAACTTGTCGGGGAGTGGGAGATATGGGGAAAACGTGTTTAATCCAGGTTTAATGGATCAATTAATCGTCTAACAAGTGAGTGAGTGATTTTTAATTGAATTTTACCCCCAAACCCTACATGAACCCCATAGCATGACTTACATCATACCATGAGGTAAAAATGAAAAGTAACTACATTTTTGTCTTTTTGTTACTCCAAATAACACATCCAAATCTGACTTGCTGCTAGTCTCAGAGAGAACAACGCGGGTCAGATGATATCATCAAGACCAAGAAATCAACGACGTCTTTACCAGCGTTTTCGTTGATACGCGACTTTCGGAAACAAAACACCCGCGGAAACATTTCCAAAATTTCCGGCGTCAATCATATATGTTATCGACAGATCGGATCGAAGTCCACCAATCACAGCCCGCTAGCATGACGTGAAAGAGGTCTGAAGGTCACACTAGTGGCTGTGATTGGTGGATTTCGATCCGATCTGCCGATAACACGCAAAACTGACGAGAATTTTGGAAACATTTCCTCGGGTGTTTTGTTTTTTCAAAGTCGCGTATCAACGAAAACGGTGGTAATCATAACAATTACAATTTACTCAAATGCGATTGGTGCACAAACTTCTGTATTTTGCTCTAATTAAGCTGCAAAGCTGTAATCGGATAATGTAATCGGACAGTTGGTTGTAATCGGACAGTTACATGAGCCAATCATTTTAGGTCCTCTCCACTAAATCCACCAACCACAACATTGATTACAATCACTATATGAACTATATATGAAATAATTCATATTTGTACTGCAGTTGTAGATGAAAGTGAAGAGTGATCATCGCAGTTAATTTTCCAATAATTGAACTTCCATCTACAACCGCAGTACAAATATGAATTATTTCATATATACTTCACATCACTTCACTGCGCGGGAGAATACGAACTCAATAAATTGACCTCGCTCCTAATGTGTGGCTTCATAGCTCTTTTCAGGCTTCTTCTTTCCAATCAGCCTTAAATTGGAAAATTAACTGCGATGATCACTCTTCACTTTCAGAATCACTATAGTTATAGTCAACCAATTCAAGAGACTGACTTTCTAAATTTGCAAAATTATGATATTTAAATATGACTATTAAAAGCTCTTCTTCAATTGAAATTTCAAGTTTACTTTTGTGGGAAATTGTGCAATTGGTAAGATTAATTGGTAACAGAAAATCGTGTCATCTAATTCATCCTTATTCCCGCAGTTCAAAACTACTTCATTTCACGTCTGATTCCTGTGACGAGTAAAGACGAACTCGATAAATTGGTCTACACCCAACATATGGCTCTTCATAGCTCAGTTCATAGGTTAGAATCCCGTTGTAGCCCTCATTTTTTTTAACCACACCCATACAGGGGAGGCAGATCTAACAGTACCACAGAGGATAATTTGGCTCTTTGGCCACACTACAGGGAAATTTATATGGGTAACAACATTGCAGCCTCACTCCCCCTTGCTGGGAAGATGCAAGAGACAGAAACAAAACGCTGACTATAGTGGTGAAGAGTGGGTGGCAGGGAAGACAGAGCCTATCTCCATTAGTGTAGCAGCGTCTCTAGGGGAACCTATGTTAGGGGATAACATAAGATGGACCAGAAGAGGGGTGCCCTTCTGGGAGGTCAATAGGTCAGATGGTACGATGCCACCATCCTGGAGAGTTCCAGAGCTATTACCAAGGGTTGCCATAGGACTTACTGTGGAGCAAAGTGCAGTCTAGGTTGCACTTCCCTGCAACCAAAAGCCTTTATTGACTAAAAGGCTATGGTTTACACACAATATAGGAAATAGAATGTAGCAGTAATTAAACCGATAAGGTTCGGCAGGCAAAAGCTGCTGTCTCGCGAAAGGTAGTTACAACCACATGGAGGAAAAAGGATGGGAAAGGACAAAGCTACCAATACAGGCAGGGAGGGAGGGCAAAGCAGAGAACAACCTAGCTTGAATAATAGTTCAGTCACAACTGAGACAGGGTAAGAAGACAATGGGATTACTAACAGGGAATTGGAAGCGTTGGGAGGGGTATAGCATGCTTAAATCACATGAGAGCATGGTGGAAAATCATTTGGAGCTTTGTCGTCTGATTACCCATATGGTACAGTAAACGATTACGTTACATTGGACATTGACTTAAAGATGATTTCCAGTCCGTACTGCGCAGTCTCAGTACCCTCATGTTTATAAACATTATAACGGCGCACTCAATGGAATGTGAATCGATGTTTTTCGTTAAAAACCACATACCTTATCTTTGAGGCCTTTCAAATTATTTTTCCAACAGTTTCATTGAGTTTTACAGCTGCAAAGTTGTTTCATCAAGTGATATGAGAAAGAACAACGCATTAAGCTTTGACCGCTTCGCATCCATAATGGCGGTTGTTTTTAAACTACGAATTTACTTCATGTAAGTAGTTGCGAAATGTTCACATTTCGTGACGTCTTACATGAGCCAAAACAAAAAACGTAAACAAACTCTCGAGAGTGCGCAGTACGGACTGGAAATCAGCTTTAAGGCTATTGCACAATGGCAAATAGTATAGGGGGAAGATAACAGAACTGGTGACAACTATAGATGACAGCTATGATGTAGACTGCAGGGCTTATTAACCACAGTTTAAATACTTTAATTTCTTATTAACCAATCGGACTCCCCTTTCGAGGTTTGTTCATCATTCCTTAGATTATACAGACTGAATTGACTCAGTAACAAGCTAGATAAACTGCAAAGCCTAGAACGAAAAACCTGCTTGATTGAACGTTGGATCGATCTCAATGGAGATCTAATCAGCCAAACTTGAAAAAATAAAAACGATGAGAAGTCAAAGACTACTGCAAGGCTGACACAACGTGTTATATTTAAGACAATATTTCGGCTGGCCAGACCAGCCTTCTTCAGGTTTAGATGTTACTAACTTATAAAAATGAAAGTACAATATTATATAGTGGTGAATGTCGTAATACATATTTCGAAATCAAAAGGAGTGGCGGAAATGACGAACAAAACAAATAAAATACAGTAAAGATAAAAAAAAAAGGCTTTCTAAGGTTACAAGTTTTACGATTCATCACGTCTATTCATACCGTGAGGTTCCAATGTTCTCGCTAAATCTATCAAAAAAGGACTCTCTGGCTTTTCTTATTGAATCGCGTGACGAGTGGATAAGTTCGAGTGGGATTAGTTGCATGTCAGTATGGCAATGATTAGGATGAGACAGAAAATGTTCGGTAACAGTGGTGGGTTTGGATTTAATGTTAGTTGTTTTCTTAACGCGTACATAGACGCTATCAAAAGCAACATTATTACCTCTAACGTTGACCATATAACTGACAACTTAACTCCACACGAGCGACAAGCATTACGTAACGTAAAGAAGCGACAAGACATAATTATCAAACCAGCAGACAAAGGCTCTGGGACAGTAGTTATGGACAGGACATGGTACGTAGATGAATGTGATCGACAGCTTAATGACGCTAAATTCTACAGAAATTAAAACAAGACGGAGACATAACTAACCTTATAATATAAGGGGCAAAATTACTGAATTGTGATTGGTCAAGACAGAGGGCATTTTTCCTTAATTTTTGTAATTGCCCCGGGCAAAATTACTTGAAAATGATTGGCTGAAAATCGCTTAGCAACGGCTGCCAAGGTAAAGAAATTTCTGTTTGTTTTGTAACAATGGCGTCCCGTTTTGGGATAGTTGACGAGGAGGGTATAGACGAACTAAAAGAACTAGGCGAAAAAGAAAACACGAAAAAAGAGCACAGAACAATGGAAAAACGTTTTCGTGAAGTGGGCGACTGAAAGAGGAAAAGAGAAAAATTTAGAAGCATACGAATGTGTAGACCTTGATAAAACATTGTTGCAGTTTTATGCAGAGGTTCGCAAAGAAAGCGGCGAAGACTACGAGCCCGATTCAGACTCAGAGTCATGCAAGCAGCCTTGGAGTGACACATAAAGTCAAAATTGTACCCGAAATCTATTATCAAAGATAGAGAGTTCCTCAATTCGAGAAAAGTCCTGGAGGGGAAAGCGCGAAAGCTAAGAGAAGAAGGGAGAGGAAAACGTCCGAACCGATCCAGAAGCTTAACAAACGAAGAAGAAGAAACCCTTTGGAAAAGTGGTCAGCTTAGCAGTGGAAATCCCCGAGCACTTATCAACACGTTGTGGTGGTTGCTGACACAACACTTTGGCTTGAGGGGGCGACAAGAGCATCACAACATGAAAGTTGAAGATTTTTGTCTGCAGCGGGACGACGATGGAATTGAATACCTTTACTTTCGCCGAAGGTCCTACAAAAACGAGGCAAGGAGGGCTAAAGGGAAAACCCCGACTGGTTACACCGAAGATGTTTGCCACAGGCAATGAGGAAAGATGCCCTGTAATGTTGTTCAAGGTCTACGTGGAGAAACGTCCCGAGGAAATGAAAACCACAGGCCCGTTTTACCTCTCTGTGATCGATAAACCGGTTTCAAACGTATCGTTCAAGAAAACGCCAATGGGGAAAAACACAATCGACAGCATTATGAAGAAAATGAAGCTAAACTCACCTCTGATTGATTTATGTCCAGAGAAGAGGATGACCAACCATAGTGAAAGAAAGACTGTCGTAAAGAAGTTGAAAAGTTCCGGAATACCAAAATGCGAGATCAAGAATATCACGGGACACACTTCTGCGCAGGGTCTCGATGATTATGATTCTGGTGATGAGCGAGAGCAGCAAATGATTTTAAATATCATCGACAACAGCGGTCCTGCTACGTCAAGAGAAGTATTGAGTCAACTTTATCCTGCAAGGTCCTCTGCATTCCCATCCTCAGCTCCTGGCCATGTGTACAACTTCAACAATTGCAGCGTCACGTTGAACATTGCCGGTGATAATTCAGCCCAGAAAAGCTCAAGCATTAGCGAGGTCAACTCTCGAGAAAATCATCATCCAGGATTCTGAGTCCAAGTAACTTTGAAACATTTTGCCATTAAAAATTGTCAAAGGGCTGAACTTTCTGTCACTTCGATCATAAAGAATATTTGTATTTGTCAGCTCCCGATTCACCTGGTTTTTGCGTGTTAACCGACAATTGACTTCCTTTTAGTCCATTTTAGCGGAGGCAAACAATATTCATCCAGTGTTTTGGATCTCGAGAAACATTTCAGCACTTTAAGCATTTTTTGCTTTAAGGATTTGGTCACAAATCTTGGCAGTGTATTTTTTCAGAGTTTTGCGGCTCTTGCCGTAGTTGTACCAAAATAAAGCTTCATTCAGCTCATTTGTGCGTTTTCATGATTGATTGAAGTTTACCGGGAACATTTTGATGGCTTCCTCAGAAATTACGCAAAAGCGCGAGATCAGTAAGAAAACATTTTGCCCCTTATATTACAAACAAGTAATCGCATGGGGCCGAGTAAAATTAAGGATTAATATCACATGTGTGTTCGGAAGTTGCAGAAATTTCAGCAACTTCCGAAAACACGCGTGATATTAATCCTTAATTTTACTCGGCCCCATGCGATTACCTATACAAATTCAAGAACGAGTTACTACTTACGTTCAACGTGTGTCAAAAGACGACTACATTGACGAAAAGACTAAACAGTACCTTATACAAACTAACGTTAAACTTGGACGCTTTTACGTTTTACCTAAAATACGCATACTTGCCACTCTTGACGTTTCATCATTATACACCAACATCCCACACAACGAAGGAATTTATGATTGCCGTCGTTTCCTTGATACTCGTACTGACAAACACATTCCTACTGAGACACTTTGTGACCTTTTACGCATTATACTTACCATGAATAACTTCACATTTAACCAGCACCACTATCTTAAGATTCATGGCACTGCTATGGGTACTAAGATGGCTCCATCATTTGCTAACCTCTTCCTCGGCATTTCGAAACCAACGTCCTTTCTAATGCTCCTTTCCATCCTCACACTTGGTGGAGATATCTCGACGATATCTTCATGATCTGGACTGAAGGACTAGATCATTTGAAGATATTTGTCGATTATCTTAATAATATTCATCCTACTATCAAGTTCACTAGTAATCACTCATTAACCAATGTCCCCTTTCTCGACGTCATGGTATCTCTACATAACGACACTATAGAAACTGACCTATACACTAAACCTACAGACAAACACCAACACTTACTTAGTTCATCATGCCATCCTCAATATACTAAAAAGGCTATTCCATTTAGCTTAGCTCTTCGCATCCGCCATATTTGTTCTACTGACGCTAAATTCAAACTTCGCCTTAATGAACTCAGGACATATCTCCTCGCACGAGGTTATGGTCACACTTTCCTTGACTCACAATTCAAACGTGCTACGTAATATATCAAAAACGAGTGCGAGTGTTTCATCAGGGGTTCCAAACACCGAGAAAGTAATGAAAGCACGAGGCTGCAGGCCGAGTGCTTTTATTGTTTCGAGGTGTTTAGAACCCCTCAAATGAAACAATAGGAAATTATGCAGTGACATGTTTTCGCAAACGAAACAATAACAAATTATGCAGTGTTAAATATTTCCTCTTTTCCGAAAGAACACGTTTGTATGCATGATTTACTAGCGTTCAACCGCGAGCGAGGAAGGAGTGGCACGGTGTAGGAGCCAAAAATGGTTACGAAGAAGAGAATTAAGTCGAGAAAGTCGTATTCCCCGTCATCAAGGTATAAAACAAATACGCGTAAACTATTTTAACGAATAGCGAATTACTCGGGTAAAGAAAAATATCCATTCCTTCGGGAAGTTCGTTCAGATATTACGTGATTTACATGAGATTTCAAAGCGCTGGACTCACATATTAAGGAAATCGTTATGCTTGAGTCTGAATTGTTGGCAAAGAAAATTTGCCATTGAATTGGAGCAAAACGTAGGTAAAGAGATATCCACCGAAAACTGTTTATGGAATAGTTATTTTGATTTATTGATTTATTGATTTATTGATTTATTGATTTATTGATTTATTGATTTATTGATTTATTGATTTATTGATTTATTGATTTATTGATTTATTGATTTATTGATTTATTGATTTATTGATTTATTGATTTATTGATTTATTGATTTATTGATTTATTGATTTATTGATTTATTGATTTATTGATTTATTGATTTATTGATTTATTGATTTATTGATTTATTGATTTATTGATTTATTGATTTATTGATTTATTGATTTATTGATTTATTGATTTATTGATTTATTGATTTATTGATTTATTGATTTATTGATTTATTGATTTATTGATTTATTGATTTAGTTACAAACTTCGCCAAGAACAATTTGGCAGGAGAGATCTCACAGAAATATTGTTCCAATAACGAGACTCCTGAATAGTATTTAGTATCGGACGCTATGTGTATTTAAAACAGTTTTAATTTCTAATTTCATGAGTTCTATTGTTAAAATTATTTTATTAAAATGCAAGTTCCCAAGGATGCTAATTACCGGGGCCCAGCCGCAGGCTGGGGCACACCATCAGCCATTAGTGTGCAGAAGCTGGAACTCGTCTACGAAATGGCGACGTTTTTTCGTTTTGCCAAAGTTTTGGAGGAAAATTTTGATGAAAATGGATAATTAAAATCCTGGGAAGACTAAACGAAGGGCATTTACGGTTTCTTGACTTAAAAAAAGTTAAAATTATTGAAACATGTTTTCGCGCGTACACGACTTCAATTTTAATTGCCAACTCAATCCGGGCGATCTTTTTAAGGTCCAAAGTTTACTGAATAATACGCTCAGAAATAATTGGAAACCGTTATTTGAATTATACTTTAGTAAGAATTCTACTAAAACAATTAGAGTATTTGCTCTCGATTTCTATAAGGTGATAGTTGATTCGGCCTTCGGCCTCATCAACTATCACCTCATAGAAATCTCGAGCTCATAATATAATTGTTAATTGGTAAATGATTGGTTTAGAATTGGTTGAAAACATCCCCGTCTCTTCAGGTTGCATACCTAGAATTGGTTGAAAACCGCTCTTGAGGTTCTTCGATACCAAAGAGTTGAGTACTATTTCGGAAAACACTTGGATCATTTTTTTTAATTTAATTTTTATTTGCCATAAAAATGGATACGAAGAAATCAAAATTATTAGCGTGCAATAATAAGAACAAGATAGCGAGAGAACGTAAGAGGCCATTTCCGAGTTCCCATGTGCCTCTGTTTCAAAGCGAGTCTAAGTGCGAAACCATTCTTATGAAAATGAGTTTGCATGAAAATGAACCTGTAGGCGGAACTCATTTTCGTATGAGAGGCTCCGCACTTAGACTCGTTTTGAAACAGAGGCACAAGAGAACTCGGAAATGGCCTATGAAATCCATGGGGCTTGTCAACGCAGGTTCCCTCTCATGAAATACAAATTGAATAAAACTACACATTATTTAAGAAATAGAAAACATGAACCGTGTTTCTATCGAGTTATAGAAACACGAGTGGAAGTTTGGGAGAACGTGAAATGCTGTGGGAACACAAGCCGCCGGCGAGTATTTCCGCAGCTTTTTCGAGTTCTCCCAAACTTTAACGAGTGTTTCTATAACTCGATAGAAACACGGAGTACGTGTTTCTATTTCTTTTAGAAAACTCCGCGACGAGAAAAAGGAAAATAACTTGTTAACTTTGATCATGAAAATGTAAATTCTCTTTGCTCGTGCCATCACTACGTCAACAGCGTGCGCTAGTTCTGTGTCTCCATCGAGTTATACAAACACGATTTTTAACCAATCAGCGCGCGTGCTTTGTTAGGACTGTTTTCCAATTAACAATTAGACTACGAGGGCGAGTAGTCTAATTGTTTTAGTATAAATTTACCGTAGTCTCATTGCATAAAAAAATGTCAAGTAACACGTAGAAAAGAAGTGTTTTATTATGCTACATCAGGTTCAAACGTGATGCGCGATGTGCACTGACGCGTAACTGTTTTCTATCAACAGATAGAAAACGGTAATATAGCCAATCAAATTCACGGATTCACAATAGACTACGGTAAATTTATACTGATAAGGCATATGACGTAACGACAAGCCATATTTATATGTTTAACAGACTAAGCAATTCCTGATAATAGTCGTTTCAAGTTTTTTTTCCTAAAAGACACAGGTATGAGATTAAAATCAGTGTTTTGTTATAGCTCCCAACTCAAATACATTCCCCGATTGGAGGGGAACGTGTCACTTGGGTCAAAAACTCTCCAACATGAACTTTCGACTCGCACGTGATCAGGTCGTGCACTCTGAAACAAAGGCAAATTTGTTTGCCAGTCGGCCTGATGTCAAAAAGGCAATGAAGTAGTGCAACGTTTCTCACTAGAGACGGCGTTACATACATACATAGATACTTTATTAACGTGACTAACACTTAGCTACAAAGCTGGTTTACAGGTCAGTCACGGAAAGAAACTATATAAAAAAATGTTATAACAGATATAGTATGTGGAAAAATTGTAAAATGACGAAACATTACCCGGTAAGATAAAAATTGCAAATAAGGGTCTATAAACTTACAACTCTATAAAAGTGTTTAAAATGATACAATATACAAACTGCAAATTATGAAACTATGTTACTCATATACTAAGAAAACTAACTTAAATACGAAATAAGTCACTATAAACCTACAAGGTCGAGCTCCTTGAGTCCACGTTTAAAACTGCGGTAGGTATCGATGTTTCTCAAATTGTTAGGTATAGTGTTCCATACTCGGGCAGCTTGGTATCTCCATGACTTAATCCCGTACTTTGTTGAATTAACTTTAGGTAATTTTAAAATAGCAGCACCACGTAAATTAGAATTAGAATTAAGTGAAGTCGATAACTCGGAAATACTTGTAGGTACGTTTCCATTCCCAATAGCTCGAAACACTCTACTCAACATTTTTGCAAGTCTTTGGTTTGCTAATGGGACGTATACAAAACATGGACCGGGGTCCATGGACCACCCCATGGACCTGGTCCATGGATCCGGTCCATGGACCACCCCATGGACCACCCCTAATTTTCAACAGGAAATCGCCCCTGTTAATATGAAAATTTACCGGAGGTCAGAGTATGAACAAAAACACAGACTCGTATCAGGAGCCCTGGTAATGGGCTCCTGCTTGTATTTATTGCTTACGTCCTTGAGGGTTTGTCTCGTAATAGCGGGTTGCTTTGGGATCGCACCCCATAAATGGGAAGACCACAAACTCGTTTTCAGATACAGAAGATCTAGTGCATTTCTACCCTCAATATTTTCATTCCAGCTTGTAAATTTAATCGGAGGGCAAGAACATATTCAGTTTTCGTATTGAACGAAGCGTGACCTTGGAGGGGGTAGGTTGCCGGATAACATGACTCGCTCCAGCCCCTTCACGCGTCCTCATCCAAGATGGCAGTAAGTTATGGCAGTTACCTTGAAACGATCCAAAGATCAGGTGAGTATTTATTGCTCGTACCCACAAAGTACGCCTGTATTGCAAGCTATCTACAGTCGCAAGACTTTATTGTACTACTCCGCATAAAACCGCTAACCTGCTGTTACGAGACAAATTAAACCCTCAAGGACGTAAGCAATAAATACGAGTCTGTGTTTTTGTTCATACCCTGACCTCCGGTAAATTTTCATATTAACAGGGGCGTTTTCCTGTTGAAAATTAGGGGTGGTCCATGGGGTGGTCCATGGACCGGATCCATGGACCAGGTCCACGGGGTGGTCCATGGACCAGGTCCATGGGGTGGTCCATGGACCCCGGTCCATGTTTTGTATACGTCCCGTCTTCAATTCGGACGTATACAAGACATGGACCGGGGTCCATGGACCACCCCATGGACCTGGTCCATGGACCACCCCATGGACCACCCCTAATTTTCAACAGGAAATCGCCCCTGATAATACGAAAATTTACCCGAGTTCAGGGTATGAACAAAAACACAGACTCGTATTTTTTGCTTACGTCCTTGAGGGTTTGTCTCGTAACAGCGGGTTAGCGGTTTTACGCGGGGTAGTACAACAAAGTCTTGCGACTGTACATAGCTTCCAATACAGGCGTACTTTGTGGGTACGAGCAATGAATACTCACCTGATCTTTGGATCGTTTCAAGGCAACTGCCATCACTTACTACCATCTTGGATGAGGGAGCGCGAAGGGACTGGAGCGAGTTATGTTATCCGGCAACCTACCCCCTCCAAGGTCACGCTTCGTTCAATACGAAAACTGAATACATTCTTGCCCTCCGATTAAATTTACAAGCTGGAATGAAAATATTGGAAGTAGAAATGCACTAGATCTTCTGTATCTCAAAACGAGTTTGTGGTCTTCCCATTTATGGGGTGCGATCCCAAAGCAACCCGCTGTTACGAGACAAACCCTCAAGGACGTAAGCCATAAATACGAGTCTGTGTTTTTGTTCATACCCTGACCTCCGGTAAATTTTCATATAACAGGGGCGATTTCCTGTTGAAAATTAGGGGTGGTCCATGGGGTGGTCCATGGACCGGGTCCATGGGGTGGTCCATGGACCAGGTCCATGGGGTGGTCCATGGATCCCGGTCCATGTTTTGTATACGTCCCTCTTTGGACTGTGAAATAATCGGTCCGTTACTACGTCGAAACTGAGTATTGTTGAAAAAAAAAAAACCTTTTACTTTTATTTCCATTACTATGAAGCCGAGAGTCTTACTAGCCCACACCCTAGCCCTACAGTTATTATTTTATTTCTTCTCCCTAGCCGGCTACACCTTTGTAAAGGAAGTACTCAGGAATGTAGCACGTGGTCATATTCACATTTATCTTTCCCTGGTACTAGTCTAAAATGATTTTCGGTATCTGACAAAATCAAGGAACCACCAAAGGCCAGTAATCATTGAATAATTGATTGAATGATGTTCCGGAATTTTCAGGAATTGTCTGTGTTCCTCTTTTTATCGAACCCCGTCAATTAATAATTTATTTTAACTATAGAAATTCGTTTTCATTGGCATTTTAAAAGATCTAAGACCAGACACTGTCAATATTGCATTCCGTGTCATGTTTTCATTATGCCGGATGTCCGCTGCTCGTTGAAAAGTATAGGTGGAGGAAACTGTGGTTTCAACAAATGATCCAGAAAACAAGAAACGGTAATCATACCTCTACTAGCCTGTTCAAAGCGATCTGATGGCTATTCAACCAGTTTTGGTTTTTCCGGGCCAAACAACGAAGTTGACCTAATTCTTAGTCAAGCAGCCATATTATCTCCTCCGGTTAACATATATTCTATGACAGTACGTCCCTCACATCGTACAAAGTTAAGCTTGGTTTGGGTGGACCAGAGGGTCCAGTACGAGGTGCAGGGGTCCATCTGAAATAACAAATCATAGCAAAAGTGACAGAACCTGTTCAAAGTGTGACAAAGGAAAAGGGAAAACGTGATTTTCAAATCATATTAAAGAGGACAGGAGTGTTTCTTCAGGTTGGCTCAGGTAAATTGACTCTTTCCACGCTTTGCTAATCAAGTCTTCTGAAATTTAATTTTGTTTTCTCCAAATTAAATCGCATGGTTAACTACTGACAGCTCATGATTTTTTTTCAGGTATCTGCGCAACAGATCGAAAAACCCTAAGGGCCCTTTTTTATTGAAGAGAAAGAAGCAGCCACTGAAACTTCACCATCTGTCGCCATGGAAGGCGTTAGTGTTGTTGAAGATATGGAAAATCTTACTCTGATAGGCTTCAATCACATTTCCTTTACGAGTACTGGCAGTTAGCATGCAAACGGCATCAATGTAAACAGTTCAGTCAATCCAAATATGAGCTCATTAAATGCTGCTAAAGTAGTCATACGGTTAATAACCAGCGGTTTCACATTATAATATATTAACCAACAATTTCGATCGACTGTCATTCTATTTGCGCACAGAAGTAAAGAAAAGACTTGGAACACACCTCTTTTGTATTCATCGTAACCTTCGAGCAAACGTACGTCGTCAAAATAGGCCAATTTTTTCGCATTCCCGGTATCAGACTGGAACTAGCTTAAAAGTGAGGCTGATGCAGGGGAGTCTTTTCAAATACAAATTACATTCAACTCTTTTTGATGATATTCCCCCGCATGAGCCTCCATTGCAAGCTAGTTCCAGTCCAATACCGAGAATACGAAAATGGCCTATTAAATAACGTAACTATTTGGTGTTATGGGCCGTTAGGGTTTTATGACATGTTGCGCAGATACCTGAAAAAAAAAATCACGGACTGTCAGTAGTTAATTATTCGATTTGGAGAAAACAAAAGTATATATCAGAAGACTTGCATAGAAAAGCGTGCAAAGAGTCAATTTACCTGAGCCACGCGAACAAAAGCCCCCTACCTCCCCTCCAAAGTAACTTTGCCGCAGTTGTTGATTTCACTTCACCTCGTTTTGAATTAATTTGCGTATCTCCGCCAAACGAGAAACAGATGTCCTTGAAATACCGACATTTTTGCCTGCATCTGATTGACTGTTCGGTTCAAGACTTAGTTTTAAACGAAGTTTATCTTACGTGGAGTGATTACATCTTCGTTTTGAAACACTGCCGAAAAATCCGCTGTGTAAACAACTCATCACATCAAGAGGCGGCGTTGCACTATTCTACCAAGTTATATTGCTTTTATGTGAACGATTGAACATTTTCAGGACTGCAGCCCTCTCTTTTGATACAGCAACGTGAAGGTAAGAAGACGTCATCTGATGTTAAATAAATTGTAGATTGAGCTTCATGATCAAATGCGAGAGTTTACGTGTTTACGTGTCCATTTCCGGCCAATTAACAGCACCGTCAGATCGGCGCATTTTATCCAACTTTCAAATTTGATTAAATCGCTCCGAATCATTTCCCCAAAAAATCCTTTGGAGATCGGAAAGAACTACTTCTCGCCTTTCAAAAGCCAGACTTTCAGTCAATTATATTGTGTAGCACATAGTTAAATAACACGTTTCTCTTGACCCACTTTTAAGTCTAGTCAAAAGTAGGTCGGATAAATTTAATTAGATTTTGTAAGTAAATGGACA
>JAHPZR010008399.1:0-42500 GCA_019787425.1 Platygyra sinensis
TTTTCATATAACACTGAGGATGCAAACAAACTAAATTTTGAAGAAAAGATAAATAACCTAGAGAAAACTCTCAATGGCTGGAAGCGAAGAAAACTCACTCTCCTGGGAAGGATTAATATAGTTAAAACTTTAGGTCTGTCTAAGCTTATACACAATGCATCTGTACTCTCCATCCCAAAACATTTGGTGAAAGAAATTAATAGGATATCCTTCAATTTTATTTGGGAAGGTAAGCCAGCAAAAGTCAAAAGAAGTACCATCATCAGGGAAAAGAAACGCGGTGGACTTAAAATGCTAGACTTCGAGATTATGGACAAAGCGCTTAAAGTCGCGTGGATCGAGCGGTTAAAGACACATTCCAGTGCATCGTGGAAAATAATCCCAGAGTTGGGTGTGAAACAATACGGAGGCCTAACCTTTCTAATTAAGTGTCAGTATGACATTAAGATGCTGTCCCTTGACAATCTGCCAAATTTTTACCATACGCTACTAGCATACTTGCAAGACTTGAATTCCATAATAACGGCAGATGTAGATAATGTACCAGATAAAATTATCTGGAACAACCAGAATATAGTAATCAACGGGAAATCTATTTTCTATAGTTCTTGGTTTAACAAAGGCATCATCAGCATCCGCAGCTTGATGATGGAGAACAACCAGTTCCTCTCCTTACCCGAATTAAGACAAAAGTTCAATTTGGAGATCCCCTTCACCCTCTACTACGGGCTTGTATCCGCCATCCCTAAAGAATGGAAGTCGTCTTTAAAAAGTACCCTCCCCAGGGACAATGACATCTTTGAAAAGGTCACATGTTCTATTAAACCGCTGACTACCCGCGCCACCTATTCTGCTTTCCTAAGTACGATGGCTACCTCTCCAACTTGCGAAAGTAAGATTTTTAAGCACGGTTTTACAAAAGAAAATATTCAAAATGTATATTTACTTCCTTTTACAACCACTAAGGATATAAAACTAATCATGTTTCAATACAAAGTAATTCATAATATCCTTCCCAATCAAGTCAGCCTATTCCGTGCTGGTATAGGTAATGACGACACTTGTCCACTGTGTAACGCTGAAAAACAAACCAGCAATCACATGCTTTACAGCTGTCCCGAAACCACCATGTTTTGGGGTCAGTTCACCGACTGGTGGTATCAAAAATTTAAACAAAACTTAATTCTCAACGAATGCATAATCTTATATGGTTGGCACCAAAAATCACCAAACGAGCGAGTTCTCAACTACGCTCTTCTCCTTGCAAAATATCATATTTTTTGCACCAGCGTACGAAATAACAAGTTGGATTTTGACAGCTTTCTTTCTCGTCTTAGAACACATCTAAATATTTTAAGAGAAGTCTCTCTTGAAAACAAAACTCTCAATATCTTTCAATCTACTTGGGCCCACCTATTGTAAAAAAAAAAAAAAATTATTACTAAGTATTATACAACTGTTAATACTATTAAGACCGTGCAAGCTGCGTTTACGCTTTTCGTTTTATTTTTCCCTCTGTCTGTTCCCCATCCCATGCTAGCAATTTTGTAATTAGAGCTTGTAAGGGTAGTATTGTCTGCATTGTATTGTAAGTAATGATGACACGAACTGTTAGTTTTGTTTGTTAAGTTATGTTGTATGTAGAGACTGCATTCCATGTACTGTTTTTATTGTATACAGTGTAAGTATTTGTTTATTTAATTAAAGAAAAAAAAAAAAAAGAAAGCTGAGTTATAGGAGACTTGAGTCATGGGGAAAAAGAGTGAAACAGAACATCAATGTCCATGTGAACCACTGAAATTGTCCAAGAAGCTAGGAGGCTAGGTGATGCAATGTGCTATTTATATGGACTTATCCGTAGAATCCTAAAAGTCACAGTTGACACTTTTTCCCTGGGGAGGGAGAATGGCTGTGGAAACTGGAAGATGGGATAAAAGGGACAGTTGGCTTATCAGCATACCATAAGGCAAGTGGTACTGCCCATCATTCCTAGAGTTGCAGAAGGGAGCATCAATGGCAATACTTTGGCTCATTGGAGAGGATGGTGTTTCAGTGAAACTCGGCAGCATTTGCCAGGTGGATAAAGGAGTGAGTGACTGGAGGTGGAAATTACACAAGCCCAAATTCATTCTGGACCAGTCAGTTTTGGTTAGCCTGCGTAGCTGGCAGAATTTCGCACGCGAGTGCATTTGTTTTGGTTGCGAAGCCGTGAACGCGAGTGGTGAAGCCGTGAGAGGATTGGTGAAGAGTCGAGTTGAATTCCCGCCTGCCCAAATTCGTGGGATTTTTTGAATTATGCGTTCACCAGCGCACACGAATTTCGGATTGGCTGAGAGCACTGAAACGTCAATCAAATGTTAATCTATACCTCTCATCTTTCCCTGGGGAAAAGGTTTGTTTTCATACACAAATTTGCAAATGGAGAATGCGAAGAAATGCATAGAGGAAGCTTTGGATTCTCTGAATATCGGTGGGGAAAGGAGAAAATTTATACTGAAGGAAGAACAGGAGAGAGATTTCAGGGAATGATGTGTAAAATGGGGTTAACTAACCTACACGACTTCTACGGTTCGTGACATTTGTACATTTGCCGATCTCTGTTGGGTCACTCAGCCTTTTTGTCGCTTCACTCATGTTTATGAAGGGCACTTTATGTAATGTTAAAAGGAGGAATTTAAATTAGAGTAGAGCAGAGCCGTGGATCGTGCTATGGCAAATTTTAAGAGGTCATAGGACTGCATGATTTCTGCTGTTGTATGCATGTCGCTTCGCCGAATTTGACACCTGTAATTTGCAATGTCATAGTGCATTGTTTTGGCTAATTTCTTTTGCAACATATGTTTTTAAATCTCCAAGCATTTGCTTTTGAGGGACAAGATATGATGTTTTCTGTGAACGTGTTGCTTACTTGCATTCTATATTGTGACGCCGGGCCAGGCTGTGATTAGAACTGTTTGCCTTCGTAAGGTTTTCATCGGAGCTTCCATGGCTTTACTTCGAGAAAGCTATACGCTTGTCTAGAGAAAAATTTTTATGTTTCTTGCCACTATTTGATCAAGCTTCTGTTTCTGGCGCTCGATGTATAAATTTAGTCCTCCTTTGATCGCTCTGGTACCACAGGATTCAAATATAGCTCTTCACACGCAAGTCTGTTGACTGTTTGCATGATTCGGCTTAGTTTCATGTTTCATGTTACACTTCATTCTCTGATTGGCTTATTTAATTGATCCATCAAAAGTGCTAAAAGTGGGCGACAAGCAAAAACCATACCAAATGTGGCAGGCGGGAATTTCACTCGCAGCTTCACCGCTCGCGAATTTCTCACGGGCTTTGCCCGCGATGGAATATGGTGGCTCTGCCGCCGCTCGCCCACTCGCGCATCCCGCCAGCTACGCAGGCTAGTTTTGGTTAGTTAAGGTTATACCTGTAGAGTTACCCTGCATTTAAGCAATGCAGCATATCTGGTTGAAAATGTAGATACCTAAACCCCTATATCATAAATTCTGAAAGGAATGACCACCTGAAAGTAGCAAGCTCTTGAAAGAAACATCAAGAAAAATTGTGGCTGCTAGTAAATCCTGAAGGTAGTGCCCCCCCCCCCCCCAGAAAATAGAGACTCTCTTCAAAGTAGTGTTCACATGACACAATTAATATTGGTGAAGATGAAAAGCACAATAATTAGTGGTGAACAGGATGCAACTACAGTGAGCCATGTGCTTCATAGCTCTCCGAAAGTTTTGCACAAGCCATTGCTACAAAATAATAACAAGATGTTTTTCTGCATATCCAGTCAAATCAGGAGTGCACCTGAGGGTGTGTGGATGCAATGAGGAGGAATAGAGAATCCGTGTTTCAATGATGGAAGGGCTCAGAAAAGAACTCTGAGAGAAACTTGAACAACTCATGCTTACAACTGACAACAAGGTGTAGACATGAGAAGTCCACACGTGTGGTAGTAACATGAAACTAAAATGGTGAACTTTATCTTTTTTATGTTTTTTAACAGATGTTTTATTGCCCCCGCAGGGTTTAACAGATGTTTTATTGCCCCCACAGGGTTTTGGGTTTTTTGGCCCAGAGGCCAAAACCCGAGGAGGCATTATAGTCTCCCCCGCATATACGTATAAAGAATGTGTGAAATATTGGTGTAGTATGTGAATCAATCCCGATTTGACGAAACTAGGCGCGTACGGTGCTCCAGGTTAATTTTTTAGTCAGCTCGCAAGGCAATGCTACATGGGTAATTCTTGCAACCTATACCAACACGAGAAAGAGAGGATCTTGCCAAAATATATTTTAGGGCTGGTATCTGTCATCACAGACAGTGATTTCTTCACATCTTGAATTCAAGGGTTATCTCAGCAGTACCAGGTTGAACTGTTTGGTACAGAAGTTGATTTGTCGGACACAAATCAGCAATGGGGTGGACAGACTCGACCCAAACACCACACGTATAAAGATCACGCTTATTCGGATCGCTTATTTTTACTGAGTAATCTTTTGTGGTGTAGAGCCCATGTGACAGCTGGGTTGACTGGCAGGGATCCAAATGTAAAAGTAAATGTTTTGCGGTGTTTTCATTGAGGACAAAAAGCTTGACTCCAATTTGCATATATGGCAACTATAACGCGATACTTCTGTTTACATCTCGGAAAATAAATCTTGACTTCTGTTCTGCTTTCGAGATAGGTTTGCTCATAGAGTCCTCGTATATCAAGACAAATGATTTGTTTCAGTATCAAACTAGAATAACAGAGTGGTTTGATATTTTTTTTCAGTTCATACAAGAAATAATAGTTTCCTTTAATGCAGTGGAATTTTATAAGAATTTATACCCTTGACGGATAAAATAGAAGCGGGGGCAGATTTAGTGTGAACTTTTACTAGTTATGAGTTTTTGTCTTTCATTTCTGAAAAGGAGTAGCAAGTAGCACAGAGATACTATTAATGAATTTCCCTACCCCTAGTTTTGAATGTAAGGATTTTTTGCTTCTCCATTTTGGAGCCCCTCCCACCCCATGCCTCATCATCCCTCTTTGAAATTTCAGTTCAACTTCACAGAATCCTTAAAACCTTTGGCTTTTGATCATGTCTTTTCCTCAGAGTTTTTAGTGACCTTCCTTGGGGTAGGTATGAGTACATTTCCAATCTCACAAATGACTTCTAAAACAAGGCATGTATTATTATCCATGGTTTGTCCTTCTCCAAAACCTAAACTTTAAACTTTGTTTTGTGTTACATGTACCCAGGCTAACTTAAGGAGGACTAGAATTAACCTGTTAAGTACAACTGTGTGATATTTGTATTCAGTTTCCATATCATTTAATGTTGGAGGTGTTTTTTTTTTCATGCACTCTCTTTTAGATCTGTCAGGATGGAATGCTTCTGAAAGATCTGCAATAGAGGCCAATACAAGCAGGAGTAAAATTAACACACACAATGAAGAAAATAACACAGCAGTACCATTTGTAGCTGAAAAAGACTATTTATTTACTGGAAAACCTATAGAATACTCTGTACTTTTTATTCTTAGACAAGCATTAGACAATAGCAGATTTCTCATAGATGTTAATGCTGTCCAAGGAAGTTTATCAGAAACTTTGTACACCATTAAAGTTCACAATAGAACAGTTTTGTTCCATCATAATAATTCCATTATTGGACTTTTCATATTGGCAAATGTTTCATCCTGGCAAAAACTAGTAGTGAACTTTAATCACAGAGAAATCACTATAACCCAGGAGTGTGTGGAATTCAACTACTTATCTCTGCTAAGCACAAGTAATTTGGAAGAGTGGGAGAAGATCACTGTTACAGTGCAAACTGAGAATTCTCATGACAATATTGAGGTATGCACATATTTAGGAAATAGCGTAAAGAATTCTATAATATTTACATGTACCTTATACCTTAAACCTTTATTATTATACCTTTAATTTGAGCACAGAAGGCATTAGAGTAATTTATTTAGCTGATTTTAAATGGTCATCAGATAGATTCCCAGAGCTCTTCAACAGCCTTTTTCTCTCATTATCTGATGTAACTGCCTTGCAATGTCTTTAGGTGGTAAAAAGAGACTGTAATTAATTTTATTTATGTTCTTTCAGAAAACATCCATATCCTTCCCACAGGAGTCGTTTTGTCTTGAACCTCACTCCTCTCTGCTAGAAATTCCATAATTTGTAGCTTCATACTTGCATTTTTCCGGTAAAATGTTTGGATGGCTTTTGAGAATTCCCACCCCGCAGAATTTCCAATGACCTTCTATATGGGGTGGGTATGGTCATTTCCTGGAACTATACATCACCAATCACAATACCTATTAGGTAATAGTTTGATTGATTCCAGTTTATCTTTTTAAATAAGATTCAATTGTCCCTTTTATTTTTACAACAGGAAGACATATGTGAACTGCTGCTAGTGGATGATCAAGAAATTGTAGATAAATTTTGCAACGGACCTTTATCAAATGATTGTGCCAATAGAAAGCACTTCAGTGCTGAACAACAGATAACGGTAATTCCTTACTGGTGTAAGATTTTTCATATGTTGCTTTTTTTGCAATAATAGTCCTATTTTATTTTCTGCTGTTAATTTCAGGGAAATTGGAACAATGTTGAAACAGAATCAGGCCAGGGTCTCGTAAGTAATCAAAACTTAAGAAATAGAAAACATGTACTGTGTTTCTATCGAGTTGGAAACATGAACTTGTCGAAGTTTGGGAGAATAAGAAATGCTGTGGGAACATGATGTCACAGGCGAGTGTTTCCACAGCAGACTGCTTTTTCTAGTTCTCCCAAACTTTCATGATAGAAACATGGAGAACATGTGTTCTATTTCTTTTAGAAAACACTGCAAGGAGAAAGAGGAAAACAACTTGTCAACGTCTATTATCAAAATGTAAATTCTCTTTGCTCCTGCCATCATTACGTCAGCAGCTCAATTTTTAACCAGTCAGCCCACACAGTTTCTTTGGACTGTTTTCTAAATAATTATATTGACTAGATCAGATACAGTGTAGTGCCAGAGACTTGATGATTTTTTGAGCAATAATTTAGTTATAATAACAGTGTGTTTTGTTTAATATGACAAAGGTGGTAATAACAAAGAACATAGATCAGAGGTAAATTATTACATTGTCCTAATAACCCTTTACTAAACACAAACAGAAGGACATTCTAGGTAATTGTTTCTGCACATCTTTATTTCGCAAGCAAATCCACACACCACGCCATACATTGATGTGAGTAAAACGTATCTCTATATCAACGTTTTGATTTATTTAACAATAGTTTTAAAAATATGAATTTAAAGGACCTTTTGGTTATCTGCAATGTAATTAAAAATATAAATTTAAAGCACCTTTTAATTATCTGCAATGTAACTACTTGGTTTCCTCTGTCAAACAAATTGATCTCTGTTTTATAAATTATCATTCCATTGTAATTGTCAAATAAGTTTAATGAATTTTCATTGGTAGGTTTCCATGCCAGCACCTTCCAGCGCAAAGGTTAGTGATTAATTCTTGCTGATAAATAATACAGTATAAATCAGCATGTAGGAACATACATTTTTCAAGTCTGGCAAAATGGGTCTTTTATTTTGGGATATACTTACTGCAATTTAGGCTAAGTGGGTTCTTATTAGGTTCTTTTTTTCCCATTGTATCATGATAAGCCCAACACAACTGATTACAGAATTTAATGCTTATGTAGTGATGCCTCTATAATTAACAAGAGTTTGTAATTAACTGTAACTCACATAGAAAAACCTGCTTGATCTTGCTCGGTTAAACAGGTTATAAATTTTAAGGCTTTAAAATGACACAAATGTTTTGCCAGCAGGTTCTTAAACCACTAGGTACTTACAGTACATGCAGGTCTGTATCCATGTTGTCAAATTTCATGAGGCATTGCAGGAAGTTCATGGGCTGGGTAGACCAATCTTTATTAACCCATTGACTCCTGTGCTGCCCCTAACCACCCGTCACGAGCCTTGGCCTTTGTTCCACTTCTGACATCATCAATTTTGACTAAAATTGGCATCATCTATACTCAGCTTCTGCAGGAGGAAAAGATCTTTCCAATGATACCTAGATCAGAGTGATCAGCCTAATGGAGCCTGAGATATGCACAAAAATGCTTAAAAAGATGAGTGAAAAATTCAGAGCAAAATTTCCTGCCACTACACCTAGCTGTTCTATGGTAAAAATTAGCTGCCTCGATGACTCTTTCTTAGAAGTTTTTTAACTGCAAGCAAGCCCAGTAAAAGGTCAATCACCACAGCAAAAAAAAAAAAAAAAAGAAAAGGGTTAAAAAAATTCAAAAATTGAAAAGCCTAAAGATGTAGGTCACCTTCTCATCCAAAAACTACCGGTATCTCAAAAGTTTGATTTCTGCACATGCCCGAGCTGAAAGGTCGTAAAACGTGATTGTAGTGGCAAGAAGGGCTAGCTGTTCGTGTTGCAATTGCATTTTCGACCTGATTAAAGCTAATTTGGCTGAGATCCAGCGTCAAAACCTCTTAACTGTCCAAAAAACGCATTTTTGGCAAAAAGTTCCAGGAGTCAATGGGTTAACATATTTTGTTGCTGTATTAGATATTTCAGAGACAACAAACTATGATGTTACTGCTCTAACTTCATATTTTGACAGAGCTCGACTAAAGTTGAACTAGCAGCCTCTATTTTTTTTTATATTATCTTTGACAGGGTCCCCCCAGTAGTTCAAAGAAGGGAATTACAAGAATTATTAGAGTCATTCAGTCTCCTGGACACCCTGTATGTGTTGATTTATTCCTTCAAACAATTTGTGTTGAATTGCTTTATGATTTTGATGATTGTGATTAACCAGTACTGATTTTGTAAGCCGTCTTATACTGTATCAACTTGAATAGTGCGCAATAAACTTGAACCTGAACTTTTTTTTTCCCTTTATTCGTCCATTATATTTCTAGTTTACAAAAGGCTACAATATATATTATTATATAATGGCTGGAGATCTTAGCAAGCTCTACTGAGCTTTTCTAAGAAGATCCCCATATGCTAAGGACTATAACTAAAATATAAAAGATGGATATAATTTTCTTATATTCACACTAACACTGGTTATGCTAATTTTAGAAATTAACTATTATCTAACTTCAATGTTTGTTTTAATTATGGCACGGCTGGAGGTGAGAAATAAGCAAGCCACATTCCAAAACAACCCTTAAAAGTGGAAAATCAATGAATAAATATGGAGATTTGCCAAAGTATTGTGGTCACACATATCCAAACTTCTAAATGGCTACCTAGTTTATTACTGCATTAATGTGACCTAAATGTAGTGTAGTTGGGAATGAAATACTTATTTCTATAGATTATTTCTTATCATCATCACAAATAAACTGAGTATGGAGGGAACAGTTCTCCCCCCCACCCCCAAAATAAGCTTTGTACAAATAATATTTTTTTCAGGGAACAAAATCGTAACCCTACATTGACAGACTCCACAGTACATAGCAAAGTATATAAGCCACAGCTGCAAGTGGAAATTTGTGGTACGCAGACTTAATAGGCAGATTTTGTTGATCCAATGTGGAAATAAATAAGTTATTGTTTTATTCTAGGGATTGGTCGGGGAGATAGGACCAAAGGGCTTTAAGGGCGACAAAGGCAGGAAGGTAAGGGATAGAACTGCTTAAGAGACTGTTGTATAACTGGACAAAAAAACTTGAAACAAAGAATATCTGAAATAATTTATATGTGAACTGTGGTGGTAGATGTAAGTGAAGAATGATCATCATAGTAAATTTTCCAATTTAATAAATTGGAAAGAAGAAGCTTCAACCTGATTCGAACAGGTTCGAATATATACTTCATACATACTTCACGCCATTTCACTCCTCACTGGAGATATGAACTCAACGAATTGATGTCACTCCTAATGTGTGGCTTCATAGCTCAGTTGGTAGAGCATCACACCGGTATCACAGAGGTCAGGGGTTCGAATCCCTTGAAGCCCTGATTTTTTCAGGCTTCTTCTTTCCAATTTCTTAATTGTTTATATATGTAAACAGGGCTATTACATGTGGTTGCTTGATAAATATGCAGAATGTTTGCGGGTGATAGATTTTTGATTTACTTAAAGGAAAATTACTTTACTATGGCAGGGTCCATATGGCATCCCAGGAAAACCTGGTTCTCGAGGCCCTCCAGGTGAGAGGGTAAGTTGCTGTTTTCAAATGCGTGGCCTCAATTCAAGAAGAGAAATTTTCAATAATCATAAGCTAAAATTGACACAGTTTGATAACCTATTTGAACACAAATCATTTGTTGCAAAAGTTTGGTATATATGCAGTTGGTGACTAAGTATGTGAAAAGGGTACATCAAGCCATTTACAGTTTGTGCAGCTCTTCATTTAAGATGAGAAAGAGTTAACCCCAGCACTATGTATTATGACATTCTCGGAAAGCTGCATTGTCAAACTCAGTATATGTTCCATAAACCTTAACTCAATGATGTGTGCTCATGTACAAGTAAAGTACTTCATGAGAATAATTTTTGTCCTATGGGAATGCTATAAAACAAACCATTTATGCACTGAGTTATGATGTACTTAGGAAGTTTAGAGAGCCCTTGAGAAGCTGAAGTTGCCCTTATTTTCACCTTGAGCAACTCCTAAGCTTCTTTTATGTTCGTCAACTCAATGTTGCCCTCAATTGTTTATAATTGTTTAGATGACTGTTTTGTGTTTAGGGTACTGAAGGACTTAAAGGAGATCCTGGAATTGTTGGACACCAGGTGAAAGATAGTATGTTAATGTAACCTTGGTAGCTTACTACAGGTTGTTGGTAGATTTCAGTTACCTCATTTTATGTCTTGTATCTATAAGGCAGCATCCCTTCCTCTCACCATTTCAAAAAAGAGAAACAGTAACCCATGTTTGTACAACTTATGAAATGGTTTATAAGAAATGGTGAAACGTCCAAACACCAACCTTTGTGCATGAAATTGATTTTTGCTGCAGTGCAATAATAAGATTCAGGAGATCGTATCAACCATTTTCACCTTCATGGAGTGTGAAGACCTGATTTTATAATTTCATATTAAGGTAAACATCTCCAAACATACATCTTAGCATAATGGTGAATTCCTAGCCTAAAATGATATTGGGGTCATTTCCATAATTTAATTTGTTTTGGGCGTCTGCTTTTATATAATTCATAATTTTATGAGTTAATGTTTAATTTGTAGGGCCTTGGGGGTAGGAAAGGTCCAAATGGATTCCCAGGCCCATTGGTAGGTCATATTTTGTACTGTTAAAGTCAGCAACTGGTTATTGTGCAGGCCCGTAGCCAGGATTTTTTACGGGTGGGTGCGATCAGTTGATTATACGGACCAACGAGCGCCGGAGGCGCTCTTGACTAGGGGGGTCCGGGGGCATGCCCCCCCGGGAAATTTTGAAAATTAAGTTGTCTGAGACTGTATTTCGTGCGTTTTGAAGGTCAGTATGATAGCAATATAGGTCGCTAAAAGCGAACCTAAAAACGTGGATATTTGTCAAATTTTGAACTTCAAAGTTGATTTTGATGCTTTACGTATGTATTTTACAATGTAGAGAATAACAATGCCAATGTCACTATTTAAAAATAACAAAAATTGAAATAGTCATCTATTGACTAAATATTGTTAAAATCTCCGTCCCGGGCTGCTGATCAAACATGGAATCTTTTTTGGTATATTTATTTAATTTTTACTACGCAATCAGTGAATTAGAACAGAACAAACAGAACAACACTATTATTTTTTTTTACTAGTTATTTTTTTAACAAAAAAGTGGACCTCAGCAGTCTGCGGGGGGGTGCGGGCGCACCCATCGCACCCCCCCTCCCTACGGGCCTGTTGTGTTCCATAATTTACTGTTTGTTCTAATTTGAAATGATTAATCACTGTGTATAGTGTATTTATTTGTATAGCTTTTGTTTTTATAATCTTAAGTAGGTTTTTTTTAAAAATTTTACTTTGCTATGTTTCGTTTTTTGGACCTCTAACAGGGTGATGCAGGTGAAACAGGCATGGCTGGTCTACCTGGGGTTGAAGGTGTTCAGGTACTTGTAATCAGATATTTTCTAAAATTTTTTGAAATGGTTATCTTGGAAATATCCCAAACAGAAAGTTATACAATCTTGTTCAAAAGGGACATATTTTTTCTCATTTTGGTCACTGAAACAAGTAATTTCAAATGTCCCAGGACATGTCCTTGATATACCCATGTAAATTAATGAAAATAAAGTATTATATATTATTATCGATATTTATTTTAGGGTGCATCCGGCCCTGCTGGAGAGCCTGGTGATCCAGGACCTCAAGTAAGTCTAGATAGCAATAGTTTCGTTTTGCCGTATATAGAGGTTCTCATTAACTTTAATAGTTCTAATTACAATGTAATAGAGCTGATGAGTGATAAACCACAGCTGCTAACTAGTAAAGAAGATCAAATGCAGTTATCATACTTGTTTTCCTTGAACAGTTTAAGAAATCTTTCATTTTATCACGTCATGATTGTTTAGAGCCAACATGTATAAACAAATTTTAAGCTTTAAAATTGAGTTCAATCTTAATAGTGGCTTTGCCTCGTACATCTACAGGGGTTTCTAGGCTCCCGTGGGCAAATGGGTCTGATAGGAGCATCAGGAAACCCTGTAAGTAGACTATGTACAATAATAACACTAAGAAGGTTCAAATGGTTTGAAAAATGTTTAAGGTACCAAAGTTAGGGCCTCTGTAAAATAATAAGAAAACTGTATGCTGTACATTAGAAAGCTAATTGTAGTCTGTATTGTACCTGTTTTGTGCAAATAAAATTGTTAAAAGGGTCATGCTTTCTGTGTTTTATCTTTATTCTTTGAAAAACGAAATCCAATTATTGCTTCTGGCACATCAAAATATTTTCATTAAAAAAAAACTAGTAGCCAAGTAACTATCAAAAACGCAAATGTAGCTCTACGTTAGATAAATTGAATTAACGGGATAGCTGAATTCTCTACCAGCCCATAGTCAGCGGGTATGCCTGTAAATAAAAATTATGGATTTTGATTTGAATTCTGTAGTCTCGTGGTTGACCTAATGAGTGGTTACCAAAATCAACCCCGAGGAAATGGCAGGGATAACATTCCTTGCTGTCTTAGATAGCATTCACATTTGGAAGGAAATTGCCACTTTCTGATCATGCCTTTTAGTTCTTCTAATGTACCCTTTATCGTTCAGCATTTCATTTTAATGCAAAGAATACTAAGAGGAGACACCAGTAGTAAAGTGCCCATCAAGCTAATGAACCAAGTCGATGAACCAAATGGCTACCCGAGCGGGCAAGATGGAGCTATCTTGGCCGCTCGGGACTACCCGACGTGTACCGCGAGAAAAAGTTCACCGAAAGCCAAATAATAAATCCTTAATTGACCAAGCTTTTTCAGTCAAGATGGCTGGATATTGACCTCGTTCTTTTTATGCGAGTTTATGGACTTTGACTCCGTTTCAGTCCATAAACACGCAAAACGAACTTGGCCAATATCTAGCCATCTTGACCTCACGCTTAGTCAATAGGTAATTATGAGCCATGAATCATTTATTTCTCCAAGGGAGTTCAAGGACCACCAGGTTCTAGAGGAATTCAAGGACACGAGGCAAGTTTTAAAAACAGATGTTACTTTGTTATTACAGAGGTAGTTGTAGACTAGTTTTAAATTGATGTATTGCAAGTATAGCATATTACCTACTTTCGCTAAAGGAAACCATAGAAGCCTCTTTTTCAATGGCAGAGATTTATTGTGCAGTGGAACAGAATATTGCCAGAGATAAAGCGTTTTCTTTTCGGTTGGTCGATATTGTAGGGAGATCGTGGGCAACAAGGACCAGAAGGGGACCGTGGTAAAAGAGGAGCAAAGGTACTAAAAAAAGTGCTGGATCATATTGCAAATGTTAAGCAAAACTGAGGAATTCTCTTTTTAGTTTTCTTAAATTCCAGAATACAACGCAATGTGGCAGTACTCAACCCTATTTAGCTTTGGGGTGGGTTGATTATGGGGATGGAGTATACAAAATGCCCGTGCCGATTTCAATTTCTTAAAGGAAGCCTTCAAGCTATAGCTGTCAAAATTAGGGACTTTTCCAAAACTTCACCAAGGAAAATTTTGGTGTGTTAATTGTACAATCACTTGAATGGGCGTTGCAATGGCAACCATGTTTTTAAAGGGTGTTTTAAACAAATTTGGTGTTTCTCAATCCTACATTTCTGTTTTACAATTATGAGTGGAAAACTAATAGATTGAAAACCTGGTGTTTTAGCTACTGCTACGAACGAAGCGGCAATCTGCAAAGTACCATTTTGAAACACAGCAGACACTGAATAAAGGACCTACTGTTGACTCCAAAAACGTTTTACAAATCGTAGAATATGGTTAAACGAAGAATGACTGAAAAGCGGTAAATCTTCTCGTAACATAATTGGTGGGGAGTTGCGGTACATATCTTTGTTGTCACTTGTAATCATGCTGTTGGGTTTAACTTTTAGGGTAATTCTGGAAGTAGTGGATTCTATGGCGTGAAAGGGAAAAAGGTAATTGTTCCTATTGTTAGGGAGCTCCAAGATGGATCATGTTACTGGTTCATACTGAGATCTGCTACTTCTTGGCAAACTTCTCTCTTACATTTGAGAGTCGGTCCAGCGTTCCAAATGTTGTTGTTTCTTCTCCACTGTTCATACTTTGTGTGCAGAAACCTTGAAACAAAATAGCCGAAAGCGCAATTTACTTTTTAAAACTTTTTTAGCCAGCGAACGTTTTTATCTTTTGAATATGTCCTATCCTAGCTACGCTTCAATTTTTAACATGGATTTACATTTCACATGTCACACTCAGTGAAGTTCTAAGACCTTTTCGTCCTGATCTTATAGAGTTAAAAGGTTGGTGTTGTTCTTCCGGTGTTTCTCCAATGTTTGCATACGTACTGGAATAAAACACCTTCACTTGTCCTCTCATCCTTTTTTAAAATTTCATTTTAGGGAATTGAGTGGGAGGCGCGGTGGCCTCATGGCCTCATGGAGCGAGAGGTCCGGGTTCGAGCCCTGGCCGGGGACGTTGTGTTGTGTTCTTGGGCAAGACACTTTACTCTCACGGTGCCTTTCTCCGCGCGGGTTTATAAATGGGTACTGGCGAATTTAATGCTGGGGGTAACGGTTACGCCGGTACCCATTTATACACCTGGGTACCGGCGAATTTAATGCTGGGGGTAACGGTTACCCCCAGCATTAAATTCGCCGGTACCCACATCCAGGGGGAGTACAAATACTCCTAGTCGCTTCATGCTACAGAAACCGGGAAAAGTTCCGGTCTGGTAGGCCACAATTGACTCGTGTGCAAACTTAACCTTTTACCTTACCTATTTTAGGGAATTCCAGGTCCACGAGGCCCAAAAGGACAACAAGGCGATAAAGGTCACAAGGTAACATTTTGATGATTGCGATTGAACATGATGATGGTTATAATGATGACAATGACGGCGATGATAAAGATGAGGATCACTATTATAGTCATGGTGACATTGATAGAACACATTGTCACCAATTTTCGTCTCATTCGTAAACAGTTAATGTTACTTCAATTCGATTTCTTTCTATCTAATCCCCTCGTTTTTTCTTTAGGGCATTACAGGCCTGGTAGGATTGAGAGGTGCACAGGGTGCTCCGGGATCAAAGGTAAGCGAGTTCCTCTACTCATGCGTCAGGGATGAGGAAGCTATACATGAGATGATATTGTTCTACGATTATACGACAGCCAGAATTGTTCGAGATGAACTAAAAACCAGAATCCTACCCTATATAACAAAATGCAATGTTATCTTTTTTTAACTAGGGTCCGCCAGGAGATCCAGGATCTCAAGGTTCCGCAGGATTACCCGGTCACAAGGTAGGCGTTTCAGATTGTTACTATTATGTTCTTAGTTCAGCAAGTGCACCGTATTGTTTATTTTACTGAGTAATGGCAACAAAGAGGAACGCGACACAAAGATACTCTTCGGAACTTTGATTCTTTGCCCTGATCTAGAGGTTACCTTTTTGCGCGCTACGATTGACGGAAGGTATTTCATAAGAAATTCTATGTAGAAGTCTTCGATTATCTTGTTCATAAAACAGATCAAAATCTGTTTTCCTGATAGACCCTATTAATTGCGTTATGATATCTGCCTTTTTCAGGGTATGCCCGGAAAACCTGGGAAGGCTGGAACATCTGGCCAGAAAGGAAGCTTTGTAAGCAATTTTGGAGTTTATTCCTTACTGCTGTTGATAACAATTTTTTAGAGGTGTAAATGGTACTCATAAAAGCGTTTTTCGTTAAACTGGAGAGATTTCATTTTATGTTTCCTAGGTATTGAATCGTTTATCTGTTTTTTCTTTTTTAGTTTAGTTGCAATTTAGAGGTTAATCAATGACACTTGATAGGTGGATAACTGTTTTAAAAAAGCAAGCTGAAATCAAGGAACTCTTATTTCATTAGGGTCCTGTGGGAGAGCTCGGAATGTATGGCCCAAAAGGGAACAAAGGAGACAAGGTGCAATTTAAACTCTCTTGATGTTGCATTGAGGGCGTTAACGTGCTTGGTAAAGGAGAAGTGTCTATTTTTTTCTACTTGAGAACTTGCTACTGGTTTAAACAATGACAACCTCTGTTATTACCAGGGTGACAGCGGTCGTCGTGGTTTTCGTGGCAGACGTGGAGTGCAAGTGAGTGTTTTGTTATTTTGTACAAAGCTTTTATCATTGGTTCCCACAGAGAGGAAATTGTAAAATACGTTATCACATGGAATTTTGACAACACTTAAATTTAACGGTTGCCGTTTCGATTGTTTCGTTCGAAATTAAATTTCAGAACGTGACGGTTGTATGACGTGATTTAAGTGGAGCTATTGGCTTTTATGATTTTACCGCATCAATGTTCTATTGTCGTTGTAATAGTTTTGAATGCCATAATTCGCCAAAGTTTCAGTTCGTGAAATCCCAAAAATTAAGTGACTTGTGTTCTAAAATTTATGAAACATCGCTAAGTTTAGGTGCCGCTAAATAACGATTTTTCAAAATAGCCACGTTCATGTGTCGCCAAAATTTCATGTAACAAGGTATTTATAAAGGTAAGTAGTAGGTCAAGGATAGTAAACAGACCTGTATGAGGGATGAACTGTGGACATCCCACATTTGTTATATTTAGGGAGACCCAGGAAGAAAAGGTGGAAGAGGTTACGTTGGCTTAAATGGAGACAAGGTGAGGTATTTTAAGTTGGCATAGGTCCTATATTTAACAATTAGACTACGAGCCCGAGTTTTCTACGAGCAGATAGTCAACGAGGCGCAGCCGAGTTGACTATCGCTCGTAGAAAACGAGGGCGAGTAGTCTAATTGTTTTAGTATAAATTTACCGTAGTCTCATTGCATAAAAAGAAAAAAAGTCAAGTATCGCGTAGAAAAGAACTGTTTTATTATGTTACATCAGGTTCAAACGTGACGCGCGATGTGCACTGATGCGTAACTGTTGACTATTTAACAATTATCCTGCGAAATCGCGCGGAATATCGTCTGATACTTAGCCGACGAGGCCGTAGGCCGAGTCGGCTAAAATCAGACGATATTCCGCAAGATTGAGCAGGATAATTGTTTTATTATTCAACAAATTGATAACAAAATTGATTTCCAAGCTCGTAACATTTTTAAACCTTTCTGTCAACATTTTTTCACTTCACTTTTTCTTCCCACGTACGAAGCTACGTATATCGCCGGATATCCGTCACCTACGGATGACGGATATCGAGAGCATCATGACCATATTTGGATAGTGTTACAATTTGTTGAATAATAACAGCAGATAGTCGACGGTAATATAGCCAATCAAATTCACGGTTTCACAATAGACTACGGTAAATTTATACTAATGATGTTTAGAATACGAAACAACAGTGTTGTTTGAGAACGTTGCTCTTAAATCGTATGTATTTGCTTTCAGGGATCATTGGGAACGATTGGAGAACCCGGCCTACAAGGACAGCTGGTACGTTTTAAATGGCAGTGGACAAGGGAATTTTCTTTTTAAGTGAGATTTTTGAACAGTGATGAAGAAGAGTTGCTGTTTCTCGGTATTCTAAAAAAGGACTATGAACTGTTTCATGATACATGTATATTAGTTAACAAATAAAGAAGCCTAAGACGTGTATTACACTGTGATAAAACACGACGGGAATTTGAGAACATGGGGGAAATGAAGAAAAAACATATAATGTGGCAAAAAACAATAAAACACGCTTTTTCTCTGTTTTATTTAACAAATAAAAATAAGAAGCCTGAGGCGAGTGTTTTCTACATTTCTCGAATGTAGGACAGATTGCACTTGTAAGTTCAAAGGAAAACCGTTTGTTTCCTGCACTGCGGCTTTCACGGAACAAGCGAACTTTATGTTATTAGCAGATAATAAACTTGTGTATTTATTGTCGCTAGGGATCACCAGGAGCTGCAGGAGCCCTTGGCAGTCCTGGAGCAAGAGGACCTGCGGTATTCAAGTTTGAAGTTTTCTTTATTTTACAGAGAATCTCCTTAAGTTTTTTGTCGTAATGAGGAATTGCCTTGAATTGTCTTAGTTGCGACAACAGTATGTACTACTTTCGCATTTTGAGACAGGCAATGTGATAGCGAGATTTCCTTGTTTGAAGTCTCTCTCTTTTTACACTTTTCTTCCTACCAGACATTCCCTTCGTATTTCCCCGCTTCAATATTCAAGGCAAATAAAGCTAATATCAGTGAATCAGCAGGGAGAATATCTTTAATTGTTTTTCACCTTTGAGATAGAAGCTCAGTTCACTAACATTTACTATGCATCCCCTCTCCTTTCATGTAGTGGAGATATGTAGTTTTTTGTAGCTGGATGTTTTTTATATAAGTAAAGAGTAGAGCGGGTATAGCAATGTTAGTAGCGTATCTTACATTGTAAGTAAGTATTGTAAGTGTTGTATTGCAAGTAGAGTATAGTATCGTTAGTAAGGTAAGTATCGCACACTGTAAGTAAGTACTGTAAATGTTGTATTGTAAGTAGTGTATTGTTGTAGTGGCGTAAGTACCTTGTAATTGAAAGTGATGTGAATAAATAAATAAATAAGTAAATAAAAAATAAACAAACAGACAAATTAATAATTAAATAAATAAATAAAATTAATATTAAAAGAGAAAAGAGAAGAATAATTAATTTTGTCTAAAACAGTATTGGCTTTTATGTAATCATCTTGGAGTTTGCTTGTTTGTTTCCAGGGATTCCGTGGCCCAAACGGTACACTTGGTGCGTTGGGAAAACCTGGGCCAAAGGTCGGTTAACAGATTGCAGGGTATTTGTTAAATTAGTGAAGCTGCCAAGATTTGATTACTCTATTACTTGTAATTCCTGTGCGATAACTTTTTTCTATTATTTCTAAGGGCATTGTTGGGAAGCCTGGCAACCAGGGACCACACGGCCCAGAAGGACAAGATGTAAGACATTTTTAGATATTAGCGATACACCTGTTCAGTGTGAAATCATCTTTGTCAATCATTGTTGTAAATTACATTCACAAGCAAGCTTAAGCTTGCATTCACTATACTAGCAATTTTGTTATTACAACACGTACAGATACAAAAGTCTCGCTCAATGTGAAATTTTCTCTGTTTAAGATACAAAGTACGCGATGACTGTAATCATTGTAATTTTCAGGGACCTGTTGGAACGCGTGGATCAATTGGAGAAGCTGGACCTCAAGGACTACAAGTAATGTTATGAAAATCCTCTGAATCGTCTTCCTGATCACTTATTTCCTTAAGATTACTATCTCATACATTTTTTCTGTAATTAAAAGGCTTCTTCTAAATTACTTTACAATGTAATATATATATCCTTAGGGTGAAATAGGTCCCAAGGGAAGCCGTGGCAAGATTGGCGAGCCAGGAAAACAGGTTGTTATGATAAATAGCAATTTGTCAAATAATGTTTTGTGTGGTGACTTAATGTTGGAGTCAGTCTGAGTTACCTTTTCAAAGACTTTTCTGTTGCCGTTGCAGTATCGATATTTTGTCCAATTAGTAGACGTGAGAGTAAGAGTACAAATAAAGATTGCTTTTGTTTCTTGTTGTTGTTAAGAGTTTGACGGCAGTTCTGTTTTTAGTTATTTTTGTTTTGTTTTCCTGTTAGGGTGTCATTGGTCCTCCTGGATTGAAAGGCGCTGACGGAATCTTGGTGAGGAAAATCATCAGCTTATCCTGCTTTGTCTTCTTCGTTATGCTATGCTTGACATTCTTGACGCTAGCAAAATAAGTTCTTGAAAAGGCTTATTTCGGACTAAGTCACTGTCTTTCTCCATCACATACCGCATTGACCACTTGAAAGATACGTAATCCTCCCTTTTTTGTTCCACTAGCCATTGTGGCAGTCCTTTCTAACAAACGTTTTTTAACTTGGCGCACTTTCTTTGTCAACTTTCTATATCTTTGCTTTCCTTTCTCTGCTCTATGTTCCGAGCGGTTACTTTTGTCAAGTCAAACATTCTAAAGTAATTGCAAAAGTAACTCCTCTTTACATGTTAGCTGCCACACAATTATGTTTTACAGTTGTTTTTAAAAAGAAACGGCATTTCTCCCTATTATGGCTACTTACTGGAATAACCAATGGTCTTCTTTTACCTTTTGTTGTTCTTCACAATTTGGTAGATCTTTCAAAGAAGAAGCATGTTTGATTCAAACTCAAGAACTAACTGTGGCAGCTCTTGTAACGAGGAAATCGGACTCTTCTCTTCTTTTCTCCTCTTGGGTCTGTCTTTCTAATTACTTAACTTGTCTTCACTTGTCTTTTCTAGGAGAAAATAAAGAGAAGAGTCCGACTTGCAAATGCAAACGTTTTGGGACTCCTTTCCAGGTTTCTGTAAGCTTATTTCAATAATTGTGTCGTTTGTGATTTAATAAAAACTGTCAACAGAAGCATAAGATCTCTAAAATACAATTAACAGCAAGGGCTATACGTAAAAATGAGACGATGTAATGTTCCTTGATTATGTTAAATTGCAATTGATCCCTGCAAGTAAACAATTGATATTTACGTTTCTCTTAGAGTAACATGGTTAATGCGCAACTGCAACAATAATTCACTTTTCTCTGAAAAACAAACATATTTACTGAACAGCATCAAAAATTGGCGATTTGATATTGCGAACAGTTTTACTGAGTGCCTTTGCTGAATAGACAATTGCAATTTATATTTATTTGAAGTATTTGTATTTGACAGGGCCCGCGTGGAGACGAAGGAGATGTAGGAGTCATAGGCGATCCAGTAAGTTACCGTACTTTGTTGTTAATAAAACATGAAGATTTGCCATGAAGAGTTCATTCAGCGGACAAATAACCATTCCAATGTGTATAATTTCTTATAAGGAGTATTGCTTTCAGTTAGAAAGGGTATATTTAATTAGGTTGAAAAAATAGAAAATTTTTTAAGTGTTTTTTGATGGGAGAAATGGGGATATGAAGATGTCACTGACACAGGATTGTTCTATGTGGCTGTTTTGCAGGGACAAATAGGCTCTGTGGGCTTCCAAGGACCTATGGGCTTTCCTGGACCCCAGGTAAAATTTGTTTGGTATAAAAAAAATTATGTATGCCTAATGTGGCAGACTTCATAATTCGTTGGATTACCTTGCGACCTCAGATCATCTGTAGCAATTAGATGGCCCATTGACGGTTGTCTCCTTGTGTGAGGCACAGTTTCTCTCTAAAAGCTTGTGTTCAGTTTGCATTTGAGTTTTCAGACAAGTGTTGTAATACTGTAACTATCGATATTGACTGTAGATCCATGATCGTAGGGTCCACGTGGTCCATTGGGTAAGCCTGGCCTGGCAGGGACTGAGGGAGAACAGGTTAGCTATAATAGAACTCACGTACACTGTTTTACATGGCTTCAGTATTAACAGACCACGATGAATATAGTAGGATTACGCTTTTAAGTGAGAAATACATGTGATGCATGTTTCCTTTCAGGGAGACAGTGGACCTCTAGGCTTTCCAGGGTTAGCAGGGACCACCGGCGAAGAGGTTTGTGATTGTGTCGTGTAAATCCGTATGCGTCTTAGGCTCTGAGTTAAGCATCATACACATCTTGGTATTGTTATATTCTAACAGGGGGAGGATGGCTTGCCGGGTCAGAAAGGTCCTCCAGGAAGTCAGGGGCCGTTTGTAAGTAACTCTTGCTGATTCACTTTGAGCAACGTATGAATTGTACGAACTTTTCCAAACTTTTAACACGTAGATCCGTCCTACCAAGTAACCCGTGTTAGTGGGCGGCACTAGAACGTCAGTGTGACCAGGCTTCTTCTTGAGCCATTTCTTTTGTGCTCGTTTTGGTGATTTGTGTTTTTAAACTCATAAATAATTCATCAAGTTTAAACTAAGGAAACCATATAACCGGGACAGTGTTTGGATATCTGATCTTAATCAGCATAGGTTATTTACTATTATATTTCTCAGTTTACTCTTTAGTTTAATTGCGATTGAGAAGTAAATCTCGAGTTAAGTCGCAAATACTTCGCTACGTGCCGTATTTTCAACTTTCTTGTCGGTGTTTGAAATGGCGATCAACACGTTAGATATATTTAATCATTTTTCTGTTTTTACTGTACACCCAGTGTTAATCTTGACTTCTCACTCTTCCTTAGGGTGGACCGGGACCTCCAGGCAAAGCCGGAAGCCAAGGAGCAAGTGGCTTAAAGGTAAATTGAATCACGCAGATACAGAACTTTGAAGTTCACCTTTTCACTTCAGTTTTTCCTCATTTGCGTGAGAAGTCTTCCATTCGCTCAGTTAACGTAACTTAAACATAACTATCCAACATTCCTTTTTGCAAACCACGTGTAAATTTTGTATTTTGTGTAATTGAGATATTGTGTTTTCTGTGTTGTTAGGGTGAAGGTGGTGCGCCAGGACCTAAGGGACCCAGAGGAGACCAGGGCTCAAAAGTTAGTAGTTCAGACCACAACACTTCAAACATTTAACCCATGTACCATTTAAAATGTTTCCATCAAGTAATTCTTGTAAAATCTCAAAGGGAACTGTGGGAGATGGCGGATTGGCTGGAACTCAAGGAAGCGTGGGGAAAGAGGTTTGATCGTACCATTATTCCATGCATCTTTTTAACCATTTCTGCTATCTCTATTTATTAACTATTAATGATTGTTTTGGATGTGGCATGTTTGTTCTAGGGCCAACCTGGACTGGCTGGTTTGATTGGTACTTTAGGAATGCAGGGACCAGAGGTTTAGTATAAATTACTCTTGCTTGTTCTGTCAAATTCCACCAGTGTTAATCAAAAACTTATCATTGTTATTATCTTGCTTGTTATTTATCTCTTGTCGTGTAGGGTGAAGACGGCAATCAAGGTGAATGGGGAGATCCTGGAATGAAGGGACAGGAGGTATGTTTTAGCCAGTAAGAATTCTGACAGTTAAAATTTTGGCGTCGTACATACAAGTCAGCAAGATAAGATAGTTCTTTCTATAGAAGAGTAGCCGGCGTAGCTGGCGGGATTTCGTGCGCGAGTGCTTTTGTTTTGCTGTGAACGCGAGTAGCGAAGCCGTGAGAGGATTGGTGAAGGGTCGAGTTGAATTGATCCGCTGCCGCTCGCCCGCTCACGCATCCTGCCAGCTACGCAGGCTATAGAAGAGAGTAACTTGTTTGTTTCAGACGTATTTGTTCCACAACGTAATAAGCTAATTGTATTGCCATTGCTTTTACAGGGAATGCAGGGTTTGCGAGGACGACCAGGTTCTAGAGGTGACATGGGCCCTATAGTGAGTATCGACGGTTATTTTGTGAATTAGTTGTGAACGTGGAAAACTTAAGGACGTTCGCGCTAATTGTTTCTGCGCATCCTTACTGCGCACGCAAATCCACATGCCACGCCATGCCACGTCATACATCCAGCGCGCGCGCTAAGTACTAAAATGAACAATGATAGGGCAGATGGCCATTGCTATAGCTTTGATTGGATTTAACGATCTTGGATGTCCGGTGACCCCTACTTTTCTTTTCAGAAACAGATTTTATTTGCAATTATCTACACATTATCCAAAAATGAAAAAAAAATCAATGTGGGAAGTTTAAAAAATTTGAATATTTCTGCCCACGGGACATGGAATCCTGCCATCTTGCGGCTGCAAGGCGCGTGAAACTATGGTCGCTAAATGCGAACTTATTCTTTAAGGAACCTCACAAGTTGACTAAATTTGCTTAATAGGTCCATCCAAACCATATTTGGCAGAGAACTTTTCCCTTCAAAGCTCTAATTACAATATTTTGGGACTTGCAGTCACTTTGATCTTCTTCGCTAACGAAGCACGATTTACTCAGATTTAGGTGTTCTTCCGGGCATGTTATTTCCAAAACGAAGTCGGTGACCCCCCATTTTTTTTACATTTCTGACATCGCTAACTCATGATCTTTCAATGGTAAAATTTTCAGAAAAAAATCAATGTTAGAAAAATTTCGCGCGAACGTCCTTAAGGCCTGTCCTGCAATATGTTACTTATGCCATCGAGATCGCGCAAAACTCTCAAGATGAAATGCCTCATTCTGGGATACAGTCACTTAATAGCATCTACCAGGAATTATCTCCTTCTCTTCCCATTCTGTTTTGTTTCACTTCTCCAGAATGAAGCATACCAATGTTCTTTTACAGTGATGTTTTTCTTTCCTTCAGAGTAGTGAGCCTGGTGCTCTAGGAGAAATGGGAGAAGAAGGTGACATAGGAGAGACGGTAACTTCAAAGTTTCCCTTTTTTGAGTTATTTATTAACTGGGATTATAGACTAGAATAGATGTGGCTTGTCTTCAATCGTGGTTTCTGTTGTATTTTGTCGTTTTTAGGGTGAAAAGGGGGAGAAAGGAATTAGAGGATCATCTGGAAGAAAAGGACGAATGGTTAGTCCACGCTTTCTCTCTGATTACTGAGTACATCTCTTGATATCAATATCTTAATACTAATCAAGTTCGTTGCTGCGCGGACGCCGATTTTAAAACAGGAACAGTTTGTAGTGATCATTTCAGAGATACAGAGTGAAAAGATTTTATTTGTTTTCTTCATACGCTAAACTAATTGTATTCTTCGAAGGGTTACGCTGGTGAAAAGGGACTGCCAGGTGAACGTGGCATGCCCGGAACACTGGTACGTATAATAACACGCATTCAACACCTTGGTACTTTTGAACGACAGTGATTAGCGTACAGTCCCACTTTTTTATTGTTTCCTTAATTGGTGAATTAACCAGGTCGCGAAACTTGATCACCCCAGGTTTCGCACCCACCTTAACATAAAATACTACTAGAATAAATAAGAGTGTTATTTCTTGTGTCTTACCTTATTTATGATTACAAAAGATTTTTTTTTTCTAAACAAGTCGTGACCTTTTTTGTACTGTCGTACTGTCTACCTATTTTTGGTGTTCCCAGAGGTCGAGCATCTTTTATAACATCTGGTGGAATTTAGTGGCATGTTGCTTTGAGAACACCATGTTCTTAATAAAGAAAAAGGGAAGCAAAGTTCTTGATAAAGTTAAAGGAAATCAGGAGTAAATAAATTATAAATGTCCTTTGCATTTTCTTGCAGGCATTTGTGGGGCCACCTGGGAGGAGAGGAGACAAAGGCTCGACTGGAGGTCAGGTAAAGTTCTTATTACTTAGGTCTTGATCGATGTACTTATAGGTTAGGACGGTACAACCTGCAATGATAGAAACTGAAAACATCGTTACAAGGGTACAAGTAAATTTCTTTTAAGTGTTTCATAGCGAGTTAAATAAAGGAAAAATGCAACAGCAGTTTGTTCAACCTCGTTACCAGGCTCTCTCTCCTCTGCCTCCTCTAGTCAATGGAAGAAAGACCCTGGGTGCGGCTGGTCACGTGACCACCTGTGACAAACTTTTTCACTGGGGGAGAATCCACGAATAATTTTTGTCGCTCATCGCTGGTCATCGCCATACACTCAGGTCAAGCAAAAGTAGCACTCTGATTTCAGTTCCAGCCGATCGAATTAATAAGAAGTAAAACTGTTTCGCTGTTTTATGTTGCCTGAATTAACCTCACGGTACACTATTCGCTATAGATGTTTTATTTACCATTTCGCAAACTATAACTTTCGACTATCTCAAGGAAATGTGTTTAAACATCTGTCTAAATATAAACTTACATAAACCTGATGCAGATGAAATATAAGCGTGGGCTTTTGTCAACCGACAAAACTGTACTTCAATTTACATTGCTGTATAAAATCAAATGCAAGTCAGAATACAATTACTCGGCTAATCGGCCGTGTCACAGAAATACTTTTTAAACATCCAAAATACCTCCGAATTCAAAGATTCAGGGGACTGATCCGCTGGTTTCACTTCGATTCGGTACTCGACGTTTTACATGTGCTAACCGTCGAGGAGTCTCTGCTATAATTGCGTTGGCAGCGTTTATCGTATGCGGTCCCTTGCAGTTTATAGTCTCTCATTTATAATTGCGAGTCGGCAGAAATAATGTAGCATTCTTCATCGGCAAAGATTCGACTTCGAACCTAAATAAAGCGGGTAGTTTTTAGCGGCTGGTTGAGGTTTTGAAACCCATAAAGTTCGTCACAACAACAATCAAAACACTCTGCCACCCCAACCCTCCCGCCCGACAGATTTTTTTACCACCCCCTGACCCAGATTCTGGGTGGTCACGTGACCAGCCGCAACCAGGGTATTTCTTCCAACGACAAAGGGAGGCAGAGGAGAGACAGCCTGGGAACGACGTTGCAGTTTGTGTTGGCCTTTAAACACTGCTGCACTTTAAAGCACTTTAGAAAGTGTGATTTCTAAGTGTGAGTTCTAGGCTTTCCTTTCTTATGCTCCTCCAAAACATTTCGTACATTGTTATAGCCTCTTTTTCTCACTCGTTCAATGATGTTTGTTTTTGGCAGGGTTTGCCCGGTGCCCCAGGCCCTCCTGGAGATGCTGGAATCATTGGTTACGGGGTATGTATGTTTGTGCGGGTTACATTTCCTGTTTAGGAATAAAAGTAATCGAAATCGATTTTTAGGTGAACTTTACCATCTTACCTTGTTCTCATATTTGTAGGGACTTACAGGTGTCCCGGGTGTAAATGGACTTATTGGTGACCCCGGAGGAAAGGTATTCTTGCAAGTATTTTACTGCAACTGAGATTTCTTTCTTCGTTGACCGTGTTTTGAATGTGCTTCGTACATTGTATTGTTATTCATATTCAGGGTGAACGGGGGAAAAAAGGCAAAGAAGGCAAAAACGGTTCACCAGGACTAAAGGTAATGTGCATTTTCTTTAAGTTTCCGATTCATTGTTATTTTTGATAATGTTGTTACTGATTTGATCCTCAAATTCAGGGCCCACGTGGATTCAAAGGAGAAAGTGAAGATTCAGGGATCGAAGGACCTTTGGTAACAGTTTTTTTTTCAGTTCATTCACTTAATTTGCAGCGATTCAACATTAGATATTAAAGAGTAGAAATTTTACTCTAATTTGTTATTGCCCTTTTGCAGTTCTCATTTTGCTTTAGTCGTAACGCTTTTTTCTTTCAGGGAGCGAGAGGGAAACCAGGTGTTCAAGGCAGCGAAGGAGGGAAGGGTGAAAAGGTACTTGCTATCCCATCTCCGTTATGTGAACTTTATTATTGTCTGGCGTTTCCTGCCGGACAACTAATAATTTTTCCTGATAAGCGTTGGATTTTGTAGAGCGATAGATACTCCTAACGTAGCTAACGTCAAGATAAACTGCTGTGTGGCACGCAAAGAGTGATGGCTGACGGGCGTCTCGTTGAGCGGCGTCTAGTTCGATGGCGTTACAGAGGATTAAATTTTAACTTGGAGGGCCTGGATGGGTATAATGATAACTGAAATGAGAGGGTTACACGTTCCCTTGAACCCCTAAGAATTTCACGTTTTGTCCCTTGATTGTTCTCTGTTTATAAATTCCCTTGCTCCCTAAAATGTTTCTTTTTTTCCGCACAGATAAATCCAAAACTCCCTTGTTGCTTTCAATTAAATGATCACCTTCCCTTGTTTCCAAAAGCTCCATAACTATAAAAAAGCTACATTAAATTCAGGAACAGGCAGTATAGTATAATGACACTGTCATTCATTGTGGTTAAATGAAGGTCATCTTACATCGGATCGAGCGATGTAAGCTGAATTCCGACCATGATTGTTTTATTGTGTTTCCGGGCACTTGCCAAGCGTTCACATGTTTATAGTTGATCGTGCATGAAATTCCTGTCAAATTATAGGGCGAGCAAGGTGACCAAGGTAGCCTTGGAGCTGGTGGACAACCAGGACCCAAGGTATGTACCTAGGTTGTAATACAGTGGAATCACGAAATACCTAGGAGAACGACTACGAAGATAAATTTCTCCTAACTGTTTTGCAGAGAGAACACAAGAGTTATTTCATATAACCGGGATGTTCGAATAATCCTAACTGAAATTTTTTTTGTAGTTTCTCGTGGGGGTACACCTGTAGCATTTCACCGCTTATGAGGGTTTGCTTACAAAAGCTAAAACGACGTTTCGTGTGTGTGTTTGTCATGCGTATCATGAGATTTTTAAAGGGCCTAGTTGAGCAAAGAACATTTTAAAAGCATTGAACTCTATCTTTTTTTGACATTATGTAGTAAAGATATAACAATGGCAGTGATTTCCTGTATTAATTGGAAACAGTCCCTGTTAATAGATAATTAACAGATCTGATAAGAGTATCAGCTATATGTTATTCATTCGTTCCTTCGTTTATATATTGATTGATTGATTGATTGATGATTGATTTATTTTTAGGGACCTGTTGGTCTACCTGGAATTAGAGGGCCTGACGGTTCCAGAGGACTTCAGGTAACGTACATGCGTTAGCCACATGACGAAATGTATTTGAATATTTTTGCCATGTGACGTTGCCCTTATCCTCTCCCTCCCCTGTTTAAAACGTCTACGGCAAGGTTTGGTGACACAAGCATTATTACCAACAGCAACAGACAGGCGACTGTGTCCCATTCTGTCTCTTTAACTTGGCTGGATGATGTGTTTACTTGTTCTTATTTTTCTGCTTTCCGTTAAGGGAGCAAAAGGTCCGATTGGACCTATTGGCGACCTAGGAACAAAAGGCGTGGAGGTAATGTCTCCTTGTTATGTGACGAAGATGTGTGTATGTACAGTTTCTTTATGTTGAGGGACAAATTTAGAAAAGTGTGTTGTGTGGGGTGTTAACAGACTATTTTGTTTAACAGGGAGATTCTGGAGGAAGAGGTGCTCCAGGAGACCTGGGAAGTCGAGGCGAGATGGTGAGCTGTTGTTTTTGACCGAAATAACCTTACGTGTTCATCTTTATTATTGGTACCAGTGTGATCTTTTTTTTTGTCTGGAACTAAAGGGAGAGAGAGGTAGTCCTGGAGACAAGGGACCTACCGGACCGAAAGGAAAGCGGGTTAGTTTGTTTGTTGTTGCAATTGTGGCTTATCTGTATAAAACTCTACAAAAATCGAGAGTTGAGCGTTGACAATAAGCTGTCAAACCGAGTTATGTTATCAACAACAGTCGAATTCACTTTCCACTCTGTTGAGAAAAACTATCACATTTGTAGCTTGATTTCTTTTTAGTTTACTGATGTTGAATACTCGCAAAATGGTGAGGGATCAATCTTGCAGTCAAACTAACTTTGTTATCTTTTTTTGATACTGGGTGTTTCAGTAATCAGTCATACGTTTTAAATCACCCAAAACCTCAGTTTTTTGTCATCCTAGTTCTGTAGAAAGCGAGAGTGTTGCGAGTTCGTTGTTTGAGTGGCAAGTCGTTTGCAGTCTAAACAGAACGCAGGGTTGTCCGAACATCAACAAGGTTATTTATTCCAAACGAACGTAGTAATTCCACACAAAACTTCACAACAAGCACACGCTAGGCTTGCAAATTACACTTCCAACCTCTGTCACACTTGTAAACACACGGCCTCTGCCAAACTTTACACGCGACCTCTGTTTCAAAAACATCCTCTCTCTAAACAATCTCTCTCTAAAAAGCTACACCGATCCGCTTATATACTTTACAGCATAAGGTTCTAGAACTTTCCGGCTCTACTAAATAAAGTAACATTACAACATAAAACTATTTACAGCAACACACGCAAACGGCTTAAAAGAACTGCTGAATCACTGTGATACGATACTAATTAAATATGCACGAAAGTTCCAGACGATTCTAGACAGTCACGCAAGTCACGCAACAATTTTTCGTAACAGAGAGCTCTATTCCTTACCTGATTGCTACTCTCGCCGTCCGCTTCTTTGGCACTTTTTCATCTTAGTTGACAAGGCTCAATTTATACATAAGTGGAATATTAGTACCACTGAGGCCCAGGTTTCGTTTATGATGTCTGTAGTTTTAACTCTTACAATTTTGTTCTTTAAAAGGGATCCGAGGGTCCTGTGGGACCCCGAGGACAGGCTGGCAAGACAGGAGAAAGGGTAAGCTTGAGAATATGAGCCGGTCAAGTATTATCTAATATTTTCAGTTTGCAAGCATTTTATTTATGATGGCTAATAATTTTGGTTTGGATGATACAGGGAGATACTGGAATGCCTGGCCGTGAGGGCAGCCCAGGATTGGATGGAAATGAGGTACGTGATACATTATATTTATTTACTCTGTACGCAGGGGGTGTACAGATGTTACAACACCGAAAAAAAGAGCGAGGATACAAACTCACCAAATTATGTTTCTTGTGAACTCAGTTGTCATCGAATCGTTATATTTGTTATTCATTATTGATTCCTGTGTTCACCCGTGGTGATTCCTAATATTTCACTCTTTTAAGATTTGTTTTACCTATTTTTTTAATTCACACCACCTACATTACAAAACGTCACTCCTTTTATTCCTTTTATTTACAGGGTCTTAACGGTGTTGTGGTAAGTTTTTGGTCGTGTTGATTTGTTATATCTTTGTACATAGACAAGTTCAAGAAGTGGCTTAGTGTCTAATAGCGATTCTAAAAGTTATAAACTTCTTAAATGTTTTGCCGTACTTATAGCAAACATAAACGAACAACAGTGAAACAACTACTCTTTCAAGTCCGAATCTGTTTCTAGAGACCTGTTTCTCGATTTCTCTGTTTCATGAAATCGAGAGCGAATAATGTAATTGTTTTAGTAGAATTCTAACTGAAATTAACAAAAATAACTGTTTCCAATGATTTTCCCACGCATTATTGAACTTTACCCAAAGTTGCACGTATCAAACTGTCCTTGGCTAATTTGCAGTTGTTTACACACGTACCCGCTTTTTCAATATTGTCAAGTTTTTAAAGTCAAGAAACCGTAAATGTGCTTCTTTTAGTCTTCTCAGGAATTTAATTGCCCGTTTACATCTAAAATTCCTTCCAAAACTTCGGAAAAACTATAAAAACATCGCATTTCGTGGACGACCGGCAGCCAACTGTACTCTAATTAACAATTAGACTACAAGCCCGAGTTTTCTACGAGCAAATAGTTATCGCTCGTAGAAAACGAGGGCGAGTAGTCTAATTGTTTTAGTATAAATTTACCGTAGTCTCATTGCATAAAAAGAAAAAAAATGTAAAGTAACGCGTAGAAAAGAACTGTTTTATTATGTTACATCAGGTTCAAACGTGATACGTGATGTGCACTGATGCGTAACTGTTGACTATCAGCAGATAGTCAACGGTAATAAAGCCAATCAAATTCACGGATTCACAATAGACTACGGTAAATTTATACTAATGGCTGATAGAATACGAGTAGCTCAGCCAATCAGATTGCAGCATTTACATTAGTATACTAGTAGGATTCTACTAATAAACAATAATAACTGTGGGGTACCTTGCGATAATTTAGTACTGCTTCGTTGAATTTACCTTTAACTTGGGTTTTAAAATAATATATTCAGATCAATTGCTTATTGGTATTGTGAGTCATGCGACGTAATATCCTTTTCTTGGTAAACAGCTGGAAAATTAATGGTGTTTGTTAATGTTGCTTTTATTCCTTTCTGTCGCAGGGAGGCAGAGGCGTATCGGTAAGAGGTTCTCTTTTACTGTGGATTTCTTTTTATCATTATTATTTTTGAGTTGACAGTTACTTGTGATAATAGAGAGATTAAGCTTGACGTTACGCCAAACAGCAAACGGCAAAAATGAAACTTTTGCCGTCTGTCTTAGTCTCTTTGAACAGTAGAGTGAAAATATTTGTATTTGTGGTGAATAGTAGGAGACAATTTTCTATTTTTATGTGGTTTCATTAAGGATTAGAAGAAAAGAACACTAATTTAGAGGTCATCTTTGCCGTTTGCCATCTGCTGTAAACGCAATGCTTAAACTCACTAATTTCGTGGCTAGTCTTACGAAGCTCGTTTCGTCCCGGCCAAGGGACTAATCCAAAGACCTTTCTGCTTGCATTATTATTTTGCGAGAAAAATACTTTGATGACTACAATTTACTCTATATGTTGTTTGTTCCACTTCTGGGTAAGAGACAAAGTAACTTACCTAGTTTTGTTTGTTTGTTTTTATGTATATTTTCTAGGGAGCTTCAGGCCAGAAGGTAAGACTGACATTTTTTTGCATTTATTTTGTTCTTTCCCATTTGAAATGGGTTGAAAAATCGTTATCATTTGTTTCTGTTTCTTTTTTGCAGGGGCTGAAAGGAATCTCGGTAAGTACATCTCTTTTTGCCACTGACCGAGTAAGTTGTTGTCGATTTTGTATGACAGCACACGAAATACAATTTGAAAGTAGCCAGACCTCGTACTTACAGCTCGTCCTCTCCAATTAGCTCAACTGGTAATCAAATAAAGCCATTCCACCAACATTTATCAACTCAGTCTTGAAGTAACGTTTCCATATTTGATTTGTAGGGTGCAAGTGGACCACCGGTAAGTTATGCTGACTTCACTATCCGGTTAAGAAAATCTTCGAGTTGGTAGAATTTGCTCTCATTGATTTCAGAGTTGTCACCCTGACCTAAAACAAGCAATGTTTATCGGGAGCCTTTTGCGTGTAAACGTTTTATCACGTGATTTGACTTTAAAAGGCCTTTTGAACTAAAATTTGGAGCTTTCCAGGTTAACTTCTGGTTTTAATATTTTGTCAAGTTCATCGGGTTATCTTTACAGTTTAGTAATGAACATCATCAATTTCTAGAGGTTTTGAAGAACTTAGTGAAATCCACTGGACACAAGACCATAGGCCGTTCCGAAATTCAACCGGGGACTGGGGCGAGTTTCAAATTTCAACCAATCGATAAACTGACACCGCCACATAAAAGATCATGTCTAGATTGATCATTTGACCAAGTATGATGCTTTTAGGGTGAACAGAGACCAAGTTATGGACCTTGAAATATGGCTCAAAATCCATACAAACGTCTCTAATTTTGAGACAGCGTCCCCCAAAACCATATAAACTCTTAAAATTTTTCATGATTTCCGTGATACTCTTTAAAATGAGCAAACATAGTGATTTTTATTTCAGCTTCTTTCAAATAGTAGGTACATGACGGGATTTTACAGTTTTCACAAAACTGATGAAAAATTTTAAGAGTTTATATGGTTTTGGGGGACGCTGTCTCAAAATTAGAGACGTTTGTATGGATTTTGAGCCACATTTCAAGGTCCATAACTTGGTCTCTGTTCACCCTAAAAGCATCATACTTGGTCAAATGATCAATCTCGACATGATCTTTCATGTGGTGGTGTCAGTTTATCGATTGGTTAAAATTTGAAACTCGCCCCAGTTCCCTGTTGAATTTCGGAACGGCCTATTGCAATAAACAGCTTTGCATGTTGTCATACCATACGAAATTTTTTCCCATATTGCAAATAAGTGAATAAAGATGGTGAATTTAAAACTCGGTGATCAAATGTGAAAAACTGATCAACATTTCACGAGCGTGGGACAAAGAAAAAAATCTGACTCTCCGACAGGGATCGAACATTATCACACTATCCGCTGAGCTACGAGATTTCATGATCTCAATTTTCACATTTGGTTACCAAGCTTAAAATTCACCACCTTTTTAAGGAATGGACAATGGCTAGCGTGTATCCATCCAATTCGGGATGCACGCGGATAGTTGGAGAGCACGAATGTAGCGTAAGAGATGCTCGAGGCGCAGCTGAGAGCATCTCTAGCTACCTAAGTGCTCTCCCAACTATCCAAGTACATCCCGAATTGGACGGACGCACGCTAGACATTGTCCATTACTTTTATAACATAGCATTTTTCACGCTGAAAAGTCAAAATTTCACCGGCTATGACGTCAACTTGATCCATCTCTATGAACCATCCATTTTCTTTTTCATAAAATATTAGCCAGTCAGAGCGCGCGCTTGCATGTAGCTATGTTATAAATTCACGATGACATCGCAGACAGTGCTGATCCTAGTATGCTGGACGCCTGTCATATATGAACTCGGTTAAATGGCCTTGCTCGCCATGGGTTCTCATAGCTCAGCGGATAGAGCGCCCGCCCGGTGTTCGGGAGGTCATGGATTCGATTCCTGTCGGGGATTCAGAGTTTGTCCCCCGCTCTTGTCATGTTGATTAGTTTTTCACATATATTGCAATACCTCTTAATTACACAATTCCACGAACCCGAAATAAAGTGTAGAGTTAAGTGAGCAATTAAGCTTCTTTTGTCGTAAGGACTTGTTGATGGTGGACATAATAATGCTGATGATATGCTTGCTCCATGTTATTATACTCTAGGGTCCCCCTGGTCAGGTGATCGAACTTCACAGGCTCGGTCATTATAATTACCTGGATCAGGTAACTAATAAAACTTGTAAATCTATCCCTCTCAGAGCTTTTACACCTATTTGTGTGTGTCCGTGCATGGTGAGTTTTCTCCGTCTCAGTGGGAACTAATAAGCATGTTTTCCTTTTCTCTTTTTCTCTCGTGCTTTTTACTTTTTCTTGTATTTTCATTTAATTCCATTTTATGTCCATTTTTATCAGTCGGTGGAAAATATCAAGACGCTACTGTACATGTCTTCAACGGTGGAGAATTACAAATTTCCTTTAGGCACCAGGGACAATCCAGCTATGACTTGTAAAGAGCTCATGGACATTGACGACATTCGCGATGGTGAGAAACTAGCTTCATCGCGTGTGTATGTTATGAGAATTGTTTAATGTAATAGCTTTTGGGAAATCTTAGTTAATACTTTTTTCTAAAGAGGGCACGGTAACCACTCCTGCAATCATCTGATTGGTTCTTAGCGCGGTCCGGATTTTCCTATCTCTGACCACGGTCACCGTAACGGCGGGAAACAGCGCGGGTGAAATTGTCTTGTTGGTCAATTTTCGCGAGTGAACTAGCGGTAATGGTCAACCTTTTCCCTTTTTACACTTCCATCGACGATTAATCAATGCAATTTTATCTCTATTCGCTTTTAAATGGCAAGGAAAGTCACTGCAAGTAAATTCAATTGAGCTTTTCGAAGTTGTGAGAGTTTGTTAGGTTGTTCGGCTCGTAATCCCGTGTTTATCTCGCCCCACAATTTTTAGCAAAAACAGTCAATCGCATTTGAGTTCACCTGGTCTCTGATCGTTTCTGTAATTAATAGAATTTCTGTGGGCTCAGTCACGGCATCTTGAGTTATTTTGAATATCGAAAAAATAACCGTTTAATTGAAGGAAACCTAAAGATAACACTTTATAAAGATAGAAAAACATCAAAGAGATAATAATAAACCATAAAGGAACAAGGATGGTTAAGGATGGAGAAGATTGACACGGATTGCAAACAACGAATTTGAAAAGTTTAGCTAAGCTTTTCAAACGTGACTGAGCCCCTTTAACGGATTTCATCGTTTTCTGCTACTCAGTTTACGGTATAAAAGTCTGATTTAGAGTGATTCGCAACGACTGATAGAAATTGTTTTTGTAGTGCAACTTCAAATTTTGCACGAAAGTTCACACCGGTAAAAACAATTTTGGAGAACTAACTGGTGAACTAGATGCAACTAACAAAGTATTTCGAAATAAATCTGTTCTTTAATACATCTTACTTTGTCTATTGTCTGAGTTACTCGCTCGTTCGCTCGTTAGACTTTTTACGGTGGCTGTATAAGCAAGTTCAATGACAAAGTTGCGTAAAACCACTTGTAAGCCAATTTGCCGTAGGAAAAAAAAAAAAGTTATTTTCCAGCTTAGGGTCGGTCCGTATAGTGAAAAACTGTGACCTCGGGCTTGAGAATGCTGCCCTCTGCCTTCGTGCAGCATTTTAAGACCTCGGTCACAGGTTTTCACCATACGGACCTCCCAGCTGGCAAATAGCACATATCTGTACTTATGGATGCTGAATCGTATTTATTACAGGTTATTTCTGGATTGATCCAAACCTTGGTTGCCCTGCTGATGCCATTAAAGTGTACTGCAATTTTACAGCTGGTGGAGAATCCTGTGTTCCCCCTCTTCGGGATAAAGTAAGCAAGTTTTCTTACTGCTTTGCGTTGCGTTTGGCCCATTCGTGTGCCCGGTTATCACGAAGCTCTTCGGAACGTCTCACAGGATTGGCTGAGAAAATGATATACAAACAATAGTAACAGTGTACCCTAAAACAATAGAGCTTCGTCCCAACAAGATCCAATGAAATTCGATGTTATAGAGAGCTTCATGACAACAGATTCTCCTTGACGTATATGTGCAACCCTAGTTTAGAGTTTTTTTTGTGGATAATTAGACTCTGTCTTCATTGTTTGTATACCGCTAGTGACCCGCCAATTTTAGGACTGACAACGTCATGTAGGTGATACAGAGAAACGCAATTTTCTTTCTTTAAATCAACAGATCCCTAAAAGGACCTGGAAAAGTGGCCCAGAAGCAACATGGGAGAGATTTTCAAATCTTGAACAAGGTTTTAAGGTAATGTAGCTATACAACTCCAAATCCACAGACTGCCAAAAATTAAACTGATGTACAAATGCCCAACTAACAAAAATGAAACTTATTCAGTAAAATGGATTAATGCGACTTATTCTTTATTCTTAGATCAGCTACCTAGCCAGTAAAATTCAGTTTAACTTTCTGCGACTTGTCAGTACCAGAGTCAGGCAAACCGTGACAGTCAAGTGTAAGAGAATTGTAGTATGGTTCCATAGGGCCACCAAAAGCTATCGTTACTCGTGGATCTTTCATGGAAGAAAAGGATTCGACTTTACACCGACAAGCAATCCAACACCAAACGTTACACGGGACTACTGCCAGGTAGTGCCTTAAGTAAAACTCAGCTCTAGAACAGTTCCAAGCGCTTAAGTAATTATTAAACTTAATTATTAACTTAATTGTTGAACAGAGTTTGGGAGCTCACATCTATGTTCAGTTTAAAAAATAGATTCCATGTTGCCGTACGTCTGTTCAGTGTTGCATAAATCTACTAGCGTTCTACCACGAATGCTAGATAGCAACTTAAGGCACCTTAAGGAAACTTAGGCGCCCTATTCGACTTAAGTCCCCAGAGTAGGCCTTACCTTATCTTCCATCCAGTCGCTTAAAATATCTTGATCCTCAAAACTTTCCGCCATTTTAAAACAGAGGGAGAAACTTTGTAATGATAACGTCAATCGTACGTCTGTCCTCTAATAGATCATAGGCGAGAACCAATCAAAATGCGAGAATAATTTGGGTTATTATATAATTAACAATTGATTCAAGTGCGTGCGTCATTGAGTTATGATGCCCGCGAGCGTACAAGAAATTCACAGTTAGTCGTCACAAGGGTAGTCTGTGCATAAGCTCGGCGTGATGGGTTTTTTCTCACTCAAAACATCGCAGTTCTAAACTTATGTTTTGATCGTTTTCTTTACTAGCGCGACGATGGAAAGTGGCGCAGAACCGAGTTTATCTTCGACAGTGACAAAGTTGACGTTTTCCCCCTCGAAGATTTGACATTCTTTCATCGAGCAGTGGGCAACGAGCAGTTTGGCGTCAAAATTGGACCAGTTTGCTACCAATGATTACGTTTTGAAGGACATTTGACAAATGACAACTTAGTTTCTTTTAGTAGAAAGCGACTAAACCAGTTATTATGAAAGCCGCTGTATTTATTTTTTTATAGACAGGGGATATTTCCCGCTCTACTTCCTGAATTAAATCTCTATGGTTTAACCATATAACGTTCGTTAAATCACCGGACTCTAAACTAACTTTTTGTACCCTTGCTGGTCAAGTTTCATTTAAACGAGAGGGGTTTATTATTATCTAACGTGGGGGCATGAATTAACTGCAGCGATAGTGGTGTGTGCTGCTCCCAACGTCCAGTCAAGGGTAATTGTAAACACCTGTTTGGCACTTTTGAGAACAGCTGGTCACTCGGCTAAATGAGGGACTGAAAATATGAGTTTTAAATGTGTGTTTGAAAGCTGTTGAGAAGGGAAGGGAATGACTCCGAACAAACGAGGTTTACTTTGATTAACTTTTTTGGACAGAACCGTGAGTTTTTACACCAGTTGTTTGGGAGGAGGTAAGGAGTGGTCAGGGAAGTTTCTAATGCAGTCTTTTAGATCAAGCAATAGCCACTCTAACCAAAGTTCTTAACAGTAGTCAAAAACCTGTGAGTTAACGTTAGAACGTATCCGCACGTAATTTGTGCGGTTTCCACTTTTATTCGAAGTGTTTAAACCTAAAAAGTTTAGACGGTGTTGTTTTGTAAGATTGAGTAGAATTTTAATAAAGATCCGAATAAAATAGCCGGGGCTCTTTCACCGCTGTTTTGAAAATTTGAACTGACTTAGAAACTAGGACAATTCATATTCCTTTTTAAAATCAGCTAATTAAGTAGAAACGTCAAAGCCATACTGAATCATGTGACCCTGACCATCAACGATTACTGGAATTGAAATGGGTGGGTAAAGAGCAGTGACGTTTTTTTGACGTCAGTTTTTCATGCGTCTGTCTTGTTATTGATCATGAATTTCGTCATAACATTGTCAAAGTAAATGTCGCCTCTTGGATCCACAGACTTTGACAATGTTATGACGAAATTCATTGTCTATAGCAGGACAGACGCATGAAAAACTGACCTCCATTTTTTTACGATAAGAAACTATCAAATTGTCCGCTCTCGCTCGTTGCCATTCTCGTCCCCAGAGCCCACGATCCTTCTGGCCTGCGGCAGGAAATCGAGAGCTCTGGGAGCAACCATTTCAGGCATGCGCCGTAGATGCAGACTGCGTGAGACCGGATGGGCAGAATTCGGTTATTTCCATTGTTATTTCAAAATGGTTGCTCCCAGAGCTCTCGTTTTCCGACCGCTGGTCAAGGGGAACGAGGCTCTGGGAACGAGATTGGCTCGTTGCCGCATCGCATAAACTATAAATTCATGTGCCTGTCCGCTTATTGACGATAAAAATTAGCCAATGAGCGCGCGAGAATTTGTGCTGTTATCGTAAAAATAGTAATAAAAGTTTCAAAGTGAAACATTCCAAAAACCTTCATATATCCGCGTCTCTTAATTGACAAGGTCACGTGGTTCAGCACTAGCAACCAAGGGTTTTAATGTACCAATCAGGTCATAATACGAACGACTATGTTAAATTAGCGGTTTATTCCTTGCTTTCTAGCCTGTTTCCAGCTGTATAATAACCACTTCACAGGAATATATTATCTAAAACCTCTGACATTCAATCGGAAATTAACATAAATGTCCCATTGGAGAGCGAACATTTGTCAGATTAGGATTCGCTCTAACCAACGCAACTTTATTGTTTTTTAAGGAGTTTAAGAGTAGGATGTTGCTAAAGCTGTTTTAAAAAAGCTAAAATTAAAGTTGAAATATAGGCGATAGTCGTTGCTGCATGTACAACACAGTAAGGAATTTCAACTTTGTAGTTTTACATAAATTAGTCGTGAATGTTTGCCAATATCGTTACTGAGTTGATCTGATGTCGAGATAACAATAAAACGACAAGGTGAGAAAGCGATTAATTTCATCCGGTTGGCAGTCGGCAACTTCTTTAGAGCGATCATGAAAGAGAGTGATAACAAAAAAATTGTGTTGAATTTACGGTATTATCACAACGCAGACACAAATCCATGTAATTAATTTTTAAAATGAAAACTGCAAATGCCAGCTAAAATAATAAAAAATTGTGTCCGGCATCCCTATTATACCAGACTATATTGACAAATTGTCTCTTTACTTACTAAAATACAAAGTATAACACATTGTTAATATAAACAATAACTACAACATAAGCGTTGAATGAAATTTTTTGGTTGAAACTGAACCTATTTCCATTTTCCAATTACAAAATTTGTAGATCTGTATATTAGTATGTCGAACTATTTTAATATTTTTTAAAAGCAATTCAACTGTGGAGTAGCATTCAGAATAATTTAAACATTTGATTCCTCATCTTATATAAATGTTACCATCAGTTCACTGCCAATATAAATTACTCTTTTTAGTGCGAACTGTCGGTCGATGCCGCGAATTGTTTCCGAGTGATTTTGTTATTTGATTAACTGAATATATTGTTTTCCCTCTGGATCATAAAGTGTTGGTTTCAAGTTTGTGACTCGATTTAAAGTGTCATTGCACCGAGGCCGAGTACAACTTGATGCAGAGAATTCTGCTAAGCATAATACGCGTGGCTCTCAACGGCGAGGCTACGCAGAGTTTAATTGTAATCTTTGTGTCCAACCAGTTCTTTGTCAATAATTGAACTTCGTCCCATAGTCCCGTAGTTCATAGCCATAAGAAAGAATAATGTTTATCCGACAGACTCCCTTCAGCTTTGTCGCCTTCAACATTGCCGGTCTCAAAACCAAGGATATTTAACCTGATGTACGGACGGTTAGGTATTTTGTTGGGTGTGTTTTTCTTGGTCTGAAGACCGTCGAAGTGATTACATCACGATTTACCATTTAAAGAAACGGGCTTGAAAAGTCTCAACATCGAGCGGGAGTCCATGCAGCTTCCACAATAAACGCTGCGCGTATTTGAAGTTCGTTTCACTAACACTCGAACATTGGGGAATGTCAGCTGCCAGCACTGCGAGCGGCCATATGCACATTCAGTTTCACAAGAGGAAACAATCACTCTCAGCACCAGTCATCTGCATCGTCGTCTTCCAGCCCATATATGGCGTAAGGGCTTGTGCCGCGAGCCACAGCTTCCTCTAGCTGAACATTAATACGTGTTATCATATCATCGAAATATAGATCCTGCTTCATTTGAGGCCGGTCTTTATCCATTTCCACTCCTGTATCACTGTCGCTTGAACTGTCCAGATCTAAAGAAGCTCCCTCGACAAGAACTACAAGGTCAAAAAAAGGTATCGTGAACTCTTTAGAAAGCTTCTCAGCCAGGGGACGTGTAACCAACTTACACTGACAATCAAGACTTGAGAAAAATAACAGGCTTGAGTTTCGAGGCCTATTGTTTAAAAAATGCGATTACTGACATCCCAAAAAACGGCTGGCGACTACTCTATTCCGAGCTTAAGTTTAAAAGTTTTGTTCCTCTAGTTTCGTAGCATTTATAAGTTTTAGGTTAGAGACTATCACATTCTTGACGAATTACAAAAACCAAACAAAGGACGGAAAGGATTATAGAAATCACAGATATGAAGAGGTGAATCGGAAATTCACGCCAATAGCCCTTTTCACGGTTAACCCTTCTCATTTGAATTGCAATGAAATCTAGCATCTATGTGGGGCAATTTCGGGCTATTTTGCAGTTTTAGCCCGAAATTGCCTCGCATCCACGTTGAATTACATTGTAATGAAAATGAGAAAAGCTAACCGTGAAAAGGGCTATTCTGAATCTCATAGCTAATTTGCAATTAAAAAGACATGACTATTTTGAAATGTATTGTGTAAGGATGATCACCTTTGTCGTTCCTTCTAGTGGTAGGTGTTAGGTAAGCAGCGGGTAAAACTGCCTGATCTCTGAACTGTTCCGCAACACTTGGTGCAGCTACACTGCAGGGTACCGAAGCTTCCATCACAGCACGAGAGGAGTCTGGGTGAGGCTGGTGACAATGTAGAGTAAATGCATTACATGATTATACATTGAACTCTCTGACTCTTTTCTGATTGGCCGAAAGCGTACGGTGAATTTTCGAAATCAGCGCCCGTGACGTCATAACTGCAGATTATACAATAATCATGTCAAGTTCACGGGTAATCATGTCAAGGTCAGGGGTAATCATGTCATGTATCACCACAGTGCATGATTTCCAAGGGTAATCATGTCAACTTTGCGCGACTCGTGTTGCTTTCCGTCAGTAAAGAAGCAGAAACATGACTTCCAAGTTTTTGCGTTCAATGTATAGTAAAACAATTATTAGATTCGGTTTTTGTGATATCCTGAATAATCAAGGTCTCGGTAAGGGTAGTCAGCCTCAGCCTCAGCCTCAGCCTCAG
>JAHPZR010008399.1:47500-52500 GCA_019787425.1 Platygyra sinensis
AAGAAAAAAAAAGAAAAAGAAAAAGAAACCAATTTGTAAGCTTCAAATAAAAGACTATGAATCATGACAGGAATAAACTATAAATAAAATACGATCATTAGCATACGGGGATAAATATGTTTACAGAATTGATTTTTAAAAGGTAGCTTAATAACCTAAACAAAATAAACAAACTAAACAGGCGAAGAGATTAACAGTGATTGACTACAAAAAGTTATGTAAAATATAAATTAATTTTAGATAGTAAATTAGGTGCCTCAATATCATCCTCCTCGCCTTCTAAAGCTGCCAAAAAGCTTTGCGAATTGATTTCTTGAATGCCATTTTTGGTTGATTACACACTTGCGATGGGAGACAATTCCATGCTTTCGCGCCAAAGCATGAAAAAGAGTTCTGCTGTTGATTTAAGCGTGAAAATTGAGTATGATATTTGCCACTAGATGCAGCCCTCATGTTATATGAATGAATCAAGCTGGTCTTGACAAATTTTTCAGATATATCTTTTGGAGCAGAGTTATTTGAGACATCATACATAGAGTGTAAGACAAAAAATGAATTGACTAGCGTATAAAACATGTCCAACTTTTTAGCGTATACGGTACTTAACGGCCAAAGGTTGCTGACTTTCCACAACAAAAAGACAATTTTAGGATACAAATGTAAATTTTAGTTTACTTTGAGCTCGTCTAACACTTCTGGAAACCATTTATAGTCTTTATACCGTCATATTTCGTCTGTCGTATGTCCTGTTAGAGTTTGACCCTGGTTCGCTCCTATTTTGTAACATGCTCCGAGCCTCTGCCTGCGGTTCCAGGTTTCTGCTTCACTTCCTTGCAAACCTGGGAGCCATTTGCGTTGCACAGCGGAATTCCTTCTTACGGTTATTACGGCGACTTTTTTTTCTGTTAATGCAGTCACCCTGTTAATCCGACCAACTGCCACATTCTGAAATCAGCTGCTTAGAAGTGCAATTGCGATATATCAGTAAAGACGTCGTTCAATTTAGACCTACCCCGTTAAGTTGGCTGCCGCCCAGTTAATAGATACAGCCCAATTTCCATGCGCCGTTGGCGGGCCTTATTATCGGACTTCAGCTATTTGTAATTAATTTTTCAAGTACTATACCGAGGTTCTGCAACGCCGTTCTCGAATGATTTCGCTCAAAACTTTCTTTCCGGGGTGACTTGGGCAGCTCCCGGGGAGGGGGGAGTACTCCCAGAACAATTGACTTGGGGTGTGCGACCAGGGTCGCAAAACCCTTAGCCTATTTATGTCCAAATTTAGCTACTTTCCCCAGCCTATCTATTATCTGACCAAAAAAAATCGATATTGTATTTATCACCTGACACTTAAATCAATACCCTGTTTCAGACCTACCTTACGGTTAGGTACCTAGCTTAGACCTATGTTAAAGGCATTGTGAAGGACATTTTATGAGGGTCTTATCAATAACTGAATGATGAAAAAGTAGCTTCTTCTATTTATGACCAAAACGGCCAAAGAACCTTACCCTTCGGGGCCGCCCATACCCACCTAGCCCATATTACACTGTAGGTGAAAATTGCTGGCGAGGTCGACTACAGGAACGAATCATCACAGAAACTTAGCTTACTTTTAGTATTCAGTGTACCGTTTTGGCTGAAACATTAATGATATTCAGTAACGGTCTTGAGAAATGGGCATAAAGGTCCACAGCGTAATACTAATGGTACAATAGGCAGGTAGGTAAGGCTGCCTACGAGCCAAGTGGCCCTCTCAGGCCGGAGCTTATCCCGGTTTTCATAGCATGAGGGGACTAGGAGAATTTCTAATCCCCCATGAATGGGATATTAGTCCATCGCAGCATTAAATTCGCCGGTATCGATTCACCATTTGTACTCATTTGGCACTTTAAGGGTAAAGAGTCATGCCTAAGCTGGACCCGGAGTCGAGCGCACCGTGAGGCTGCAACTTTGCCCCTCCAAATAACGTCATTTTTAATAACTCTACAACTGACTTTGTCTCAATCATGACTTATTTTGCAAACGGAGGTCATCCAAACCTCACAAAAGTCATAAAATCATACAAATTAGCTGCCAGACTAATCTCCGTTTTTACTGTTTACTGACTAACATTATTTCGAACAGTTTACTGACTAAATGGCTTATTTTTAGCTGTTTACTGACTAGGGCTATACCCCATTGACACCCTCATTATAGAGGCTAGGCTCTATCTTTCTTAGCAAGTTCATTGGCTATTTGCTGCAAATTTATGTTATTTTCACGAGGGGCATTCAAGACATTTGCGCATGCTCCACATGTCTAACTTTCCCCAAACATACGTATTTTACATATATGGAATTGCCACTTCTGTTAAGAAAACATCTCAGTTTAGATTGTAACCAGACCAGACCAGGGACGCACCACATTTAGTGCATTTGAAAGTAAAGTTTGGCACCAGGCAAAAAGGTAATTGGAAAGGCCTGGATTCTACAATACGTCAGGTGATCGTCAATTTCTTTTGAACGCATTCAACATTTCAGTAGCCGAGAAATTGGAGAGACAAGACACGAAAGCAAAACGCAGGCAGCATCCTCACAAGTCAATGATGAAGGGGTTAATCAACGATGCTGAAACAGTGTTCTTGTGAATTATTGAGTGCTACGACGATAAGAAACAACATTAATACATATTCAAGCAGATGAGTGATCGATCTCTCATTCGCCGTCAGTTTTCCACTGGTAAGTGCACCTGCTTAGCTATGGCCGCGGGTTCTAACATGAAAGACAGTTATGAAATATCAACGCAAATTCCTTACGTTTTAAAAACTGAAATAAAACCGTCGAAATGAGAGACGTTAAATCAAGCGAAATGAGAGACGTGATCGTACAAAGAGGTGAGTTTTTTTTAAAAAATTGTTATATATAAATTACTGTCAATGAAGTTATGGTAAGCCAGTTGGACAAGTCTTGTAACGGGTTTTAAGTAACTGAAGTGAATTAAGGTAGAAAAATTTACTTCTCCAATGGGCAATTTATGCACAATTCTGGACTAGAAATCTCCATCACATCCTCGCATGTCAACCTTTCAAAGTATTATCTCGGTTTTGAATCTAATTCACCGCATGCTTGTGTAAATAAAGGATTTCAACTGAACCATTCTTTAAAGTTGAAAGCAATCAAGTAAATTTCCATTTGAGAGAGTAAACACAAGTTAGTTTTAATATTAATGAAACAAGACTATTGTTTATTTTCGTTTTATTGGTTTATTATAAGGAAATGTTTTTCCTCTGCAAGGACAAACTTTGTACAGACCAAGGTGATCATTTTTATGCTGACCGTGTTTCGGCAGGGGCATTAGAACTTTGTACGCATACTTAGTATGACAAAAAATAGATTCATTAATAAAGATTGAATAAGGCCAGTGTTAAAAACAATCTTTTTGAATATTCATTCAAACGACCCTTAATAGCTTCAGCGGTTTTCCAGAATGTCATTTTCACCTGTCTTTCTCTGTCAAGTTGTAACCGTAAGATATGTTGTGCTCTGCAAAGTTAAGAGATGATAGCTTTTAGAAACGTGTGTTGTTTTGTCTGATATTTTAAACGCCACTCAACATTCATTACCCGAGAAAGTGATATTTTTAGCTGTTAAAAGGATCATTTTAAAAATTACTTAACTTTCGTGAATGTTTTCTAAGTATGCACACTGAATTGCAAATTGGCTAGATTGAGGTCCTTGTATTGTTATAAAACCAGTTGCAAATTTTGCCGAGTCTTTAATACATGCAAACTTTGTAGTAATTCTATTTTTTATGATCAGATATCTGACAAGAAACTTAAATTAAAAAATCCCAAGTGATGTGATATTTCAGTAATTTTCACATATTGACAAATTTGATGAAATATTTCGTCGTACAAGTTATCTAAGTGACGTTCATTTTGTCAAATGGCGATTTCTATTTAAGCTTCATATCCGCAAATTATCAACACAAAATTGTCGGACGCAGCCAAAAAGCTAAATTGAAGGAAGAGCCCGAAGCTTTATAATGCAAAAACATGTTTTTCACCGGGGCCGAAAGATAGTAAAAAAATATTCATGAATTTTCTTTCTGCTGTGAAATACACAGAGCAGTGACTCACATCGCATCCTTTTCAAGGACCGTTGCTAGTAAAAGGAAAACTGAGGCAAATCGCTCGGTCGGTCTTTTTCGATTGCTTGTTTACAGTCATCATAAACAACCCAAATACCTGAAGAGAATTTAATCATGGACATTGGCTCAGACATAATTTTTTATGGACATCACCTCAGTCACAATTTATTCATGAACACATTTGCTTCAGCCAATTTTTGGCTACGTCCCTGTTATCAGCATTTCACTTAAATTATATTTGCATGGCAAAAGCATGGAAGTTTGTTTAATAAAAGGTTATAAACACTCCGAAATTACTAGATCAATACTGTTTTCCCTGGCGCAAATATTTTTTAATTGGGTGCGTTAATGTGAAAATTTTTGCGCACTTATCATCTAACCAAAAAGGAAAAAAAAGCACCTCAAGTAGTATATGAGAATGTTTCTTTTTCACCGCGCGTCATTAAAACTTGTATTGAGAAATACGACTTCGTGGCGGTGAGTAACCCATAGGCGTCACTTGAGGTTATCAAGCAATGACACAGCCAATAAGAACAAAGGACGGAAGGACACTGGCGAGAAAACGAGACAGAGATTACTGAACTGACGGCGAAGTCAACAACTTTCTCGCAAAAAAAGTACTTAAATGAACTGCAGGATGAAAATTCCAACAAAAGTGAAGTAATTTTTTGATGCCTCAGGGCCAAACATATCAAGATGTCGGCTGATGTTCTGTTCTCAATAGATTTTAGAATGGAAGGCTTTTAAAACAGGAAGTATAATAGAATATATCTCATAAATCATTATAATGCGAAAAATAGTTTTACGGTCAAACAGCAGGAAATAAACCGCCAAAACATAACTGTGAAATCGGCTTAACACTACAGGAAA